>CM035811.1:10837927-11080427 GCA_020458035.1 Magallana ariakensis | reverse complement strand
GATCAAGCCCTCATCATAGAAATCTTAAAATAAGGAGTAGGGTATTACCTTATGATATGCCTCCTACTCAGCGGCAGCAGCAGTCAGCAGCACATTTCCAAGAGCAAGAGCGAGGAATTTATTTCAAGATTTCCTCAGTACTCTTCCGAGACCATTTCCTGTGTCAGCTGCTGAACCACCTACTACAAGGAGGACCCATTCGCCCGACCTGATGCAAGAGCTGTATCAGCATACAAGACATCCCCTTGATTTAAGAACGCATTTGACAATAGTACCCAGCTAGGCGAAGAAAAGCATGGAGAATGCATTATTTGTTACAAGGAGGGGGCACATCTGCAGATCAAATGCTGGAATTGCAACGCTATGAAAGTATGTTGTACATGCGTCGTGGGGGTATACCAGTCGATAAACTCATGCCCCACTTGCCGGTTTAAACGAGAATATTGAGAGAAGAGAAGAGAGAAAAACCCAACGGCCCTTTTAAGGGCCACCCATATATTTAGAAAAGCTGCTTTCATTACTTTGGCAATAGAAATAAAATATGAACACCAGTCTTACTTCCCTCATACACGAACATGTATTCTTACGAGTCACTCTCTCCTTTTCAATTAAAACACGAATTTACTATGGTCGTGGCGGGTCCTTCTAAATCAGGAAAAACAGAACTTGTTAAAAAGTTAGTATTAAATAAACATGGGATTTCCCTTCCTTCCCGAAAAAATTGTTTGCTGTTATCAGGAATGGCAACCCGCTTACGAATCTTTACAGGATGAAGTTCAATTTATTCGTAATATTCCAGAAAACGACGAGGAGTTAGTAGCTGATTTAAGTGTCCGTCACCTTTTAATTTTTGATGATATGATGGGAGGGAAAGCCATCGAATCTATTGTCGATTGGGTTACTCGCAAAGCTCACCATCGCAATACTAGTGTGACTTAAATTACTCAAAATGTGTTTGATCGAGCCGTTCAACACCGCACGATTAGTTTGATACTCATTACATGGTGTTGTTTAAAAATTCTAGAGATAAATCTCAAATCACGGTATTGAGTCGACAAATAGACATGCCTAATTTAAATGTCTGCTTATTTTGATGCTACTCAAGTCCCTCATGGGTATTTGTTAGTGGATTTAAGTCCACAAAGTCCCGACGAATTGAGATTGAGAAGTCAAATGTTTGAGAATTTTGTTATTTACATGCCTAAAGAATATAAATAATGGGTCCATCAGGGTGTGACCATTATTAGGATATAGGACATCGTGGCAAGACAAAATAAAATTTTGAGACTCTGAAACTTTTACAAGAAGAAAGAGATCCTCCAAAAAGACAAGAAATCATTGAATTGAGTCGTAAGACTTTATTGAAATGGTGTCTGATTGGAGCTAAGAATTTACTGAAAGGCTCTATTCCTGTTGACAAAGAGACCCAACGTTTTATCGAAAAACATCGAGATGATTTGAGCGTCATTGCCGATAAAAAAGTCAACGAAGATAAAAGATTGAAAGCCATATTGAAACGAGGGGAGGCTGGATTTTTAGGAAGGGTCATCATTCGTAATTTATTAAAATGGAACTTGAATAAAGAGAGAATTTCTAAACCTAAAAAACGTAAATTAAAGAGTGTGGGAGTAAATCTCAATCCAGGATGGATGTCTAGAGAGAAAAAGAAATTGAAGAAAAAAGATTTTGTAAAGACCCCCCCCCCCTTTAGGAAAGATTTACCTTATTGGGCCCAGGAGCAAGTAGATTTACATCGATAAGATCAAACAGCTCGATATCGTCAAGATCGAGCCCATAGAACTCGAGCGATGAGAAAAGTTACAAGATTGGATTCAAGATCAAGTGAGTTCCTATCATGAAAATCAAATTGGTTTAGATGACTCTTCCCTATGTCGATGATAAAGCTGTTCAGATCATGGATAGGGCCACGAAAGGGCCCATAGGAGTCGCTAGAACTTCAGATAATGTAATGACTTCTACGCCTATCAAAACCACTCCAACTCCCGCTCTGTTTGAGAATATTTTTCCTTTTTCTCCTTTACGAGCATCCCCGACTTCTAAGCGTAGACGCTCTCTGAAATTAAAATTGTTCCTGTACCAGACATGTCTAATTTTACTGTAGGGTTTACAAAATCTAAAGCAAAAATGTATCCTTGTCCAGAATGTCATATGGTATATAGATCTGAAGGGGAATTAGAAGGTCATATCGAAAGAGATCACCCCAAAGCAAGACCATGGCCCGTTCAAAGAAGAAATGATAGTTCTGGTCCCTATGCTCCAATAGGGATGTTTTGATCATGCTATAAAAGACACCAAGGAGGAATTTTTTGTCAGTTTTTGATCATGGCTTCAGATAATAATAAGAAAAAAAAAGTGACCAAGAAAGCAGTGAAAAAGAAGAGGAAAAAGGGGTCTAAAAGTAATCCTTGTGAATGTAGATTGAAACCTCATATGCCTCTTTTTCAAGTGTTAATGTCTCCTGAAAGTAGCTCTGCCTTAAAAAAAAAACAAGTCTTGAAACATTGCAGTAATGACTGCGTTCATAAGATTTGTGAGATTGTTTTTAACTTATTAAAAGGCAACATTCCTCTCTCTCCTTCACAGAAAGAAAAATTCTCTCATAAGAAACACATCTTGAGACAGATAGTTAAGCCTCAGAGTTATAAAAGAGAAGAGCTTTATTAGTGAAACAAAAAGGTGCGATTTTTCCCCCATTGTTTAACAAAATAGTTTGATCATGAGTCGTAAAATGGTATTGGTTCCCGAGACCATGTTATTAGAATTAAAACGTAAATTACCTAAATCTCCCGAATTTCAAGCTACCATTGGATTAGGATAACAGTTAGATCAGATTGAAACGAAAACGGATTTAAACCCCAAAGAAAAAGCAGCTCTCTATGGACATCAATTATATCATTATCGTAATTATTTACGTCAAGCTCGTAGCGAAGGAAAGGAAAAGATCATACCCAAGCCTGTTACCGTCCAAGAGGAAGGAGATGCTGGTGCTGCTGCTGAGGCTGAGGCTGAACCCAGTTCTTCAGAGTTAGAAGAGCAAGTCATTAAAAGTGTTAGTAATAATATGCAAAATAAAGCAGGGCTTCTCTTAGATCGTCTTAAGAAAACTAAAGTCTTAAAATGGAACGACGATGGAGAAATCAGTTATCGAGGAAAAATGATTCCTGATTCTAACATTGTGGATCTAGTCACTAATACCAGGAAAACTAGATCCCGTAAAGGGTTTGCTTCTCCTATAGGGAACGACGAATTTGCACAAGCTTTAAAAGAAACCAAAGTACCTAAAGATTATATACAGAATCCAAACATTATAAAAGCTATGGAAAAGCCAGGAAAAATCAGTACTCCTAGACCTATGTTGACCGAATATGATGATGACTACGACGATACCGGGTTTCAGGATGCTTCAAGTTTTAGCACACCTCAAGGTTCTTTTGCTTTAACTCCAAAGATAACCAAAAGGACTTAAACGCTACTCTAGATTGGTCTATATTAAAGAGATGAAGAAAAAGGTGTTACCAGAGATTTTAGAAGATATTTATTACAATGCTAAAACTGGATATGGAGGGGTCCAGTCTTTATATCGTCAATTACGTGCCAAAGGGTATTCTACTTCTGTTTCTCAAATTAGAAAATGGCTTAAAGAACAAGAAGCTTACACTCTGCATAAACCCATAAAAAGGAAATTCATAAGAGAGCAAACGAGAGTGAGTGGTATCGACGAACAATGGCAATTAGATTTAGCTGATGTGTCTCAATTGAAAAAAGACAATGATGGATATACTTTTTTACTGTGTGCTATCGATGTCCTCTCTAGATATGCCTGGGTAGTACCCTTAAAACAGAAATCGGGAAAAGAAATGATTAGAGGTTTAAAGGAAATTATAAAACAAGACGGAAGACAGCCTCTTCGGATTCAATCCGACCAGGGAAAGGAATTTACGAACAGAGAATTTATAGGGGCTTTTAACACTATTCATTTTTTTTTACTACTCGTAATGCAGAAACCAAAGCTAGTATCGTAGAACGATTTCAACGTACCCTCAAAGGAAGGATGTGGCGGTATTTCACTCGTCATAAAACTCGGCGATATGTAGATATTTTACCCGATTTGGTGTATTCTTATAATCACAGTTACCATCGAAGTATCAAGAGAGCTCGTGCTGACGTGAATTCCTCCAATATTTTAGAAGTGTGGAAAACTCTGTATGAAAAGGAAATAAAGTCTTAAAAGACCTAAGTTTAAAACAGGGGATCGAGTGAGAATCAGTAAAGCGAAACGCACTTTCGAAAAAGGGTATTTTCACAATTGGACTAGAGAGTTATTTAGCGTATCTCGTTTAATACAGGGATCTGTACCGTATCGATATAAGGTACAAGATTATAACGGAGAATAATTAAAAGGAACGTTTTACGAGTCTGAATTACAAAAAAGTGACTAAAAAAGACGATGTATATGAAGTGGAGGAAATTTTAGGGTATAAAAAGCGGCGGGTAGGGAAAACAGTCATTTCTGAAGTGGAAGGGATATCCTTCCAGTTTTGATTTATGGATTCTTTAAGCGGATCTCATTCTTCCTCCTCCTACAAAATAAAACATTGGAATGTATGTGGTGCGAAATTGCCCCGAGCAGAAATTATTTTTTTTTGCTCAATTACTGATTTGTGTTACTTTAATTATTGCTTCTATTGTAATGTTAGGCTTACACGATGAGAATCGAGATTTTTGGATGGTGACTCTCAATTCTTTAGTGGGTTACATCATGCCCACCCTGAATTATACCAAGAAAAATAAGGGGGCTGGATAATATATTTTTTCTTCTTCTAGCAATGGCTGGTAAGCTATGACTCACAGTCTAGACTGAATAAGCGGGAGATGGGGTGGTTTGAGGTGGGATCTGTAGCCCATGGAGCTTTGAGGGACATAGTGAAAGATAAAACGCTGCTGGAAAAGGTCAAATGTTACATTTATCTTAACTTGAAGTGTGCTTATGATTTCCTTATGGAAACATATGATTTCTGTGTGCAATATAATGACACATATACCAGGGCATTATATGTTTACAATTATAATTTACCTACATAGGAGTACAGCCGTCTTTGAGAATTTTCAAAACCTCATTCTGAAGTATTCATCTAAAAGACATTCCTATTCTCCACCAGTCTACAAGGGGCGAAACATTATAGCATTATCGCAGCCTTGGACCATAACCATAACTGTGATCGATATATTTTGAAGAATAGAGATGGTTCTGTTGGTTAATTTTTCATGCTTTACAATCTCCTGCATTCAATACATGTTATTAGATTTGTGATTTATATTTTCTTCAAATAGATAGCTGTGTCACTGGAATTTGTTTTAAAAATATTGTAGACACCAAAGGTACTTCAGCAAAAAAAGTGGGCGATGGGCTACTTATGGAAGTCAAGAAACTTAAAAGCTACCCATACATTGAGGACCTCATGAGGAACTGCCTAGACAATAGATTCCTGGATAGGATAGGTATGAACAAACTAGTTGTTCTTGAGGCTGATTTCTGCAGTTTTGTCACCTATTCCTCCTCCACCTACATCATAGCATGTTGTGGAGAAAAAGTCAAGATTTGTAAAAAAAAAAAAAAAAAAAAAAAAAAAAAAGTGAAAGAAGTTTATTGCATTGTGAATGGAGTTTATTTCGATTGCAACACTTCAGTCCTTCACACCTTCCAAAAACCCAAAATATTGTTCCGAGGGTTCGGGAAATCTATCCCGTATTTTCCAAAAACAACAACTTGGTACATCTTTCCTGTGTCTTGCACCCAGTCTGCCACGGATCCACATGATCTACTTCCTGTATGCTGTATGTCGCCGATATCTATTGATGTTGTCTACCCTTGGCTCAGCAAGGACATCATTGTGATACCTCATGGCAACTTCTAAAACTAGTTCATCCAGAACTACAGTGTATAAATCCTTGAAAAATATGTACATACTACATGTAATAAGTGTTATTTACAATACTTATAAAAAAATCGGAAAAAAATAATACTTACAGGAAGCCTTCAGTGACAATTTTGTTTGGTTTTACCACAGCACGGTCTGTGTTTATTTCTCTGCAGTATATGCAGATGCACCAGCTCGGTGCAGTGCTGCCCCCTGACCATGGTTGTTCAGGATCCCCACTCTACATTGTCTCAAGAATGTCCATAGCAAAAGAGGGCCGCTTTGCACATACATGCCTGACGGCAGCTATCAGTCCCTATATTTCCATGTTTGAAATGCATTTCTGCAATGCTAATTATTTATTAGATAGTGATATGTAAAAAGATAAAAACGCTCTTTTAAATTAAGATATATTGTAATGAAAGATAAACATCTAATATGTATACACTTCAATGTGAATTTGTCTCCTGCCTGGCTCTGATGGCTAATTCTTGTCTATTTGGTCCTTGGTGACCACCACGCCTCCCTCTCCTGGCACTACGCCCGGATCTATTTCGACCTCTGGAGGCCTGCATACATAATGATTTGTATTTTTGTAAAATCATAAATGATTTTATTATGATACTAAGTTAATTTAGGAATACTAAGTGCAAGATAAAATTTTACAGTTACAACGAACAATTATACATACAACAGCTACAAGACCACGTCTTGCTCTTTTTCCTGGTCCTCTTTGGACAAGACAGTTCTCTGATGAAGTACTATCATCTGATAAGGACATTGTTTACACTCTCCATGATTACAACATTATTGATCAAACTCTACTTTACAGGAATTTTACAAATCTTTTTCATGTAAATTCTTGCCGGACAGTTCATTTTGTTTTTTGGTGTTTTGAACAAGTGTCCCCGTTTTGGGGGTATACTGATGATCTTGATCAGTTTCTCGGTTCTGTTTAAAAATACAATATATGTATAAATTAATTACATGTAATATGCAACAGGATATGGGGAAACAATGGTGGGGGTCAGCTGACCTCGATTTGTACCTGGAGCCTAGTAATGATTTAGAATTTCATGCATAAAGAGTATACTTCAACATAACAGTAAATTATTTCAAAAAAGCATCCTTTAGTTGAAAATTGCGACACCTTTTCCATTTTATATCTCTTCTTTATTGCCACATTACTATCAGGGCCAAAATGGCATTCCCTCACATCGTATCCAAGTACAATAAACTACACTGTAGGGTATTTGGATACCTTCTTCCCGCCCCATATCATCCCAGTGCTTTTTGGAATTTATAATGCCTTGAGAGAAAAGTACTAGATGTGATGTTATTCGACACAGCATTTAAAAATTAATTTTATAGTGGTTATTTAAACATCTTAGTAAGCCATTTGTATAAATACAAGAAGAAGACAACAAGTAACATTTTCGACATTCAGTAAACTTACCACCGTGATCGGAACTTATTCCTTTATTTCGCCTAAATATTGTGAATTTTGTGACTAATTGGTACTCAAATTGGGGTACCAGTCGGCTTTCTCCACCGTGTTGACAACAACGTGTTTCAGGTTATAATTCCCCATGGTTTGTTGGTAAACGCCATATTAAAAACGGAAAGGTTTACATGTTGTTAACGAATTTCATAATTTGTTATTCAGAACTCTGAAAAACCTCTGACAAAATTTTAAAAAACCGAGCATGAAAAATCGGATTATCGAACCCGATGTACATTTTAAAAAAAGGAATTGCTAACGACGACCTACTTTGGCGTGGTTTGAACTAACATCGACCTTGGTCAAATCGGTCAATTTACATCTGTGTTTTGATACCAATACTATCGGGCTTCTTATAGGAACACTTTCCGATTCATCTACCGGAGCGATGATACTTTGTCGGAGAAGTTCATCAAGCTGATGAGGCAAAACTTCCTTTGTTACGAATATATCCGGGTTTTGGCCAAAACACTACTAAGTCATAAAAGTACTGACATTCCCATTTTTTACTGATAAACTTAGACATTTACTGAGAATGTGCTGACATTACTGATAAACTTAGAAAAATACTGACGTTATTACTGACGGTACTGATAAACTTAGAAAAGTACTGACAAACTTAGACAGTACTGATAAACTTACAGAAGTACTGACACTTTTTACTGACGGTACTGAAAAACTTAGAGAAGTACTGATAAGAACTGACACCATTGTTCTTACTCCCGCTAGAGCTTAAAAGGTGTGAAATTGTATTAAATAATGTATTTTTTATTATAATAAAGAGTTAAACAATTATTTAATAAACTTTTTAATAACATTTTACCTGAATGAAAATGTCAATTTTATTGATATGTAATTTTTTAAGTGAAGGAAAAAATTGAGCCTTGTTTTTTTTAATAAAAGAAACTTTGGGATTTTATAATTCTTATGTTGTTAGCTTGAGTTCTGATAATTATTAAGAAACGAAAAGTCAGTAAAAAATTGACACTCTTGAGCTGAACATCAATTAACTTGATCACCCATAACAACATCTAGTTTATTAGCATTCAATCTACCCGTATTACCCATGCACGGATTTACGGGGGATCTGGACCCCCCCCCCCAACTTTTGCACCCTCCATGGAAAAATATAATTTCTTAAATTTGCATAAATAATAAATATTGCTCAGACCACCCCCCCCCCCGGGAAAACATAAACAACATGATTTTTGGGTCCACGCATTTTACATAGTAAATTAATGCGCTGTGTTTCCGTACATTTATGATCGCGGTAAGCTTGAAGCGCTTGGGACAGAGGTCCAACGTGTTTATCAGTTATATTGTCTAATATTAATCTAGAAATGAACCCTATCCATCTACATTAAGAGCTTGAATAAACTAGATTTTATCTAAACATCTGACTCTGTCACATTGACACAAATCAAGTTAGACTTGTATACTGATAAACTTCATATTTATCTTATAACATGTATTTAACAAATGACCGTGTTTTGTAATTTGTAAAATTTAAAAATAAGTGGAGAATCCATATAACCTGCCTGAGTTATTTATAATAGCGCATAATAACACAGCATAATTAGCACATGCAGATAATCACACACCGATCGAAATGATCACATACATGTATATTTTGACAATTTAGCCTGGTGTAATGACGCACAGAATAACAGTCTAAATGAAATGTCTGATGGTTCTATTTAGCAGGAAGTAGATTAGTTAATATCTAAATCATGTAAATCGCAATCAATGATAGCCATTGTTTTTGTTCTTGAGAGAGAGAGAGGGTGTGTGTGTGTGTTGATTTTTTCGGAAGGGGGGATATATATGTCCGGTTCTTTGACATTTCACAGTGTGCAGTGTCCAGTTCAGTAATTCATTTGCATTATTGTACAGAATTGTCTTCATACATGTACATAATGATACAGTTCATAAATGATTTAATGCATGTATACAAATGCCGGTAACGTAAATACCCACATGCATGATTTTTAAAACAATGTTTCGGGTTTAAAATTAGAAAAAATATCATACGTTTATTTAAATTGTATTGGAAAAATGAAAAATATTAGAGAGCAATTAAGTTTTATTTTATAACTCTGTGTCAAATGATGTTCCGAATATAAAACTCTTCCTTTTCATGTTTCAAATTTTTATAACTGATAAATCAAAATTTTCAAATTCTATTTACTTGACAAACTGGGAAAAAAGTATTAAGGGGTGTTAAAACAACATACCGGTATTGCATTATTGTTTAGCAGTGCCGAACATTCAGATCTTAGGACGTGTGTGTATATACAAGTACACGTGTGTCTGTCACCTCATTGTTCCCAATCTTTGTGTTGAGCGAATTGGACTCCTGGATGTTGAAATTCTTGGCCTTTGTCTTGAGCGAATTGGACTCCTGGATGTTGAAATTCTTGGCCTTTGTGTTGAGCGAATTGGACTTCTGGATGTTGATATTTTTGGCCTTTGTGTTGAGCAAATTGGACTTCTGGACCTTGATCTATTTAATAAGCTTGGAGAACTCCTTGACCTTGACGATTTTTCTGATCTCTTCTGGTTTCTTAGCAGCAATGGCTCAGGTGACATCGACTTATTCATTGAGCTCTCCCGACTGATTGAACTAGCCCAGGACTTGCTTGGTGTAATAGACCTGCTATGTCTGGTTTCCATTTCATCTCTAGTAGAAGGTGAAGGTGATCGAGATCTGGACGACTGAAGTGATGACTAGTCTTGGGGTTTTTTTAGCAGAGATTTTTTGGGGAGGTTTTGGCGGCATAATTTCATTATTATAAACCGTCAACAAATTTAATTTTTAAATAAATTTGGGAAAAGCCGTTCGTAAACTCCTTGTCTAATTTTATATTTTTAACGTAATTATTAAATGTTAATGTATCTTCTTCTTCTTCTTCAGAATACTGAGTAGGGCTCTTCAAAGAGCATTAACACGTATACAAAGAAAGAGATGTATTAAAATAATTTAATGCGTCTGAAAAACATTGAATGCCATCATAACTTGCTATTGAGGTCGCATTATAACGTAACCTTGTTTATAAATCAAGCCGTCTTCCTAGCTACTATTATGCAACATCAATAGATGGAGGTCAGTTCATGGAGCATCTTCTTATGATTGAGGTCAGTTCATCGAGGTCAACTGCATTACTGAATGAATCTTTCGATCGAAATTCTTACGCGTGAGACAAAATGTGCATTCTTGAATTAACAGGTCGAACTGTATTTTATGTATGTTTGCATCTCTTAAGGTAAATGAATTGAAATAAAACCGAGTAAAATGTTATATGAATACTAAACCAAACTTCAAGTTTTTAAAAGAACTACTTATGCAAGCGGAATGTGTGCGCACGTGGAATCATTTGCCGGATGCCTCATATGGACACAACAGTGATCGGCCGAAGCCGATCACAATAAGTTAAAATTATCAACTATTTTTCAAGCGTTTTCCGATCCCGATGTTAAACAACTGAAATTATTAGGCCGCCTTGCACCCACACTAGGACTTGTGCTCATAAGGTGAGCCCGGATTCCTCGAGAACGGGTGTTCCCTCGAGGATTCCGGCGCCAAATTAGGCACTAGTGACAACGATTTCCGGCGCCAGGGCGCGGAGTAGACCTTAAGAAAACAAATTATAAATTATTTCTGTAATGTAGCGTTCTAAACAAGGCGCCCTGTCCCCAAACAAGGACTTCTGCTCATTAGGTGAGCCCGGATTCCTCGGGGGACGGGTAATCCCTTGAGGATTCCGGCGCCAAATTAGGCACTAGTGACACCGATTTCCGGTGCCAGGGCGCGGAGTAGACCTTAAGTGAACAAATTATTTCTGTAATTTAGCGTTCTAAACATGGCGCCCTGCGCCCAAACTAGGACTTGTGCTCATTAGATGAACCCGGATTCCTCGGGGGACGGTTAATCCCTTGATGATTCCGGCGCCAAATTAGGCACTTAGTGACACCGATTTCCGGCGCCATGGCGCGGAGTAGACCTTAAGGTAAGGTTTGCGGCTTGCATTTTTTAGGAATTGTACCAAAGTTACATTCCTTCTTGTTAACTACACTGAAGTCTTTTTACTCGTGAAATTCAAATGATATTGCCCATCCCGTCTTATAACTACAAAAGGTCAAAGTTCATGATTTCCAATTTTTATGTCGATGAAATGTAAACAATTACGTGAAAATATGTACATTTTATATGTGACTATTTTGGGGGTTATTTATGCTTAAAATGTTCGAAAATAATTTTACTATTTATATCATGATTCATTTTTATTAATTTCTAATGAACTATCTAAAAAATAGAATAAAATACAACAAAAGTCTTAATTTTGGACTACTATTATGTAAACGAAAACATCTTATTTGAAACCTTTTCAGGTCCACCGATTTCAGGAAAAATGTATCTTAGAATATGTGTAATCTGATGTTCCTAAAACACTATTCAAAACCATATGATGCGGACTTAATTTTTGTGTAAATTGATAAAATACTTGTGTCCTGTTATTCTTTTATTGAAACTTCAAAACCCCGCGAAGTAAAAAAAACCTGAAATCAATTATGACGTCATATAAATTTTGACGTCATAGCTGAAATAAAGGGTAGTTGGTGTTACGTCACAATGAAAATGTGTGAGTTATCTCCCTGTAACCGCAAACCTTACCTTAAGTGAACAAATTATTTCTGAAATGTAGCGTTCTAAACAAGACGTCCTCCAAACATTAAAAGTTCTTACTTCACAAACTGATTGCTTTTGACCTAAGTGTTGACTTGTGCTCATTAGGTGAGCCCGGATTTCTCAGGGGACGGGTAATCCCTTGAGGATTCCGGCGCCAAATTAAGCACTAGTGACACCGATTTCCGGCGCCAAGGCGCGGAATAGACCTTAAGTGAACAAATTATTTCTGTAATGTAGCGTTCTAAACAAGGCGCCCTCCGAACATCGAAAGATCTTACTTTACACAAAGATTGCCTATGACCTAAGTGTGTGTTATGATTTTGTTTCAAGGTTATTTTGTGAAGTTCAAGGTCATTGGAGGAAATTTCATAAGTTGTGTCTGTAGATAAATACTTTAGTTATGATTTTGTTTTTCTTAGTGGGGAGGGGGGAATTATTTGTGAGGTTGCTCACAGAACCGCCAGTTAGTCCACTGAGAGCACTCTCCCCCTTTCTCGCAACCAAAATTCACCTTAAATTAACTTAAAGGATATTGAATTTTAGGGCATTGTTCCCCCTCCCCCAACCCACATTTTAGTAGAAGGCAATATAAATTTTTATGGCAAATTGAAAACAAATTATATTAAACAAAATAAGTTATAGCTGCCTCACAACTCCCCCCCCCCCCCTCCCCTACCACTACCACGGATTAGATTTTGAAGATTAATTTTTTCTTTTATTGGCTTGTTAATACATTTCGGATGAATTTGTTCCCCGAAGCAAAAACGATGTTTGCACGGCCAAACGTTATACGGACAGTTGTCCCTCCCACTGAGCACCTCTCGTACAGCGCACCCTCAGGTTGGAGAAGCCGTCATCATTTATTTTTGATTTTCTGAACTTTTATCATATTGACAATCCTGTCTGATTAAAATTACCACCCTTCTGCCTACACCCATCAGGGTCTGATAGGTATCGATAACAATTCATCTTCACTTAACCTCTATATTTGCACACAACCTAAATATATATCTCATTTACCAAATACATGACTTTATCTGTTAATGAGAGGTGCAACTCTTCAATACTCAGTCTGGGGGTTACATAGAAAGCAGGATTAAAATAATTTGACTGTCTCCATTTTAAAAATTCCAATACATTTTCTAAAGCCCTGATTGGTCAGAATTTTAGGTCGGGTGAAGATGACCCCCTACCAATACCCGTCAGACCCTGTAAGGAGAAGAGGGTGCTTTTAATCAGATTGATTGACAATCCTTTTCCGACAGGAAGCTGCAACGGAAGACCTCTTCGTTGCTTTGCAACGAACTCGTTTCTAGTTGGTACTCTTTTTCCTATTGGTGGCAGGGGATAGTTTCGAACGAAAGACCCGGTCAAAATTTTGAAATAAAGGGAGAACCTGGGGTTTGGCTGGTTATTTGAGGGGTATAAATTGCTAGAATATTTATTGCATTCATTTTGTGGATAGAGGAGCTAATGTCAATTTTATTGATATATGACACTTTAATACTGGTAGCACTTTTCATCAGATATGGAATGAAAATGCGAAACTGTGGCCAAAATGTTCACTTTCGGTTTTGTGCTTGAAAAGTGGGGTGGGTTCAGAACACGAAATGTCACTCGAAAAGAAGGTGATTGACCCCCCATTAATTGGTGATTATTTGCATAGGTATACATTAAGCAACAAATTCTACGGTAGTTTATGGCAGTTGCTCGGGACTGGAGCGTGGTGCTGGACCTGTGAAAATGTGAAAAAAGGGTAATTTTTCAGAAAATTTGGAGACCGTCCCTGCCACCTATTCGGCGCTACATGTTTGTCAATTCGTACGTAAGAATAGAATTACCGTGAGAATTCGATGTCGCACAATAATAAACATAATAGATTTTTTTTCTTCATTTAAAGTCTACAAAATGTTTAAACTCAATTGAATTTATAGGTAAACAATTAAGCATATAAATATATAATAATATAACCAAGAAACGGGCATTGTTTGTGTGTACTTTTCACGTTTGATATAATTTCCTCGATGCCCGATCACTATGGGACGTATATTTCTGTCCGATATTAAAATGAACAGATCAAATTTATGAATGTTGGCTAACTATAAATGCGTACAAATATATATTTTTAAAATAGCTTCGAATGATTTAACTACAGATGCGATCTTTTAAATATTATATTTTTCAGATCGTGTTTACGTTTATCGCCGAACGAATCGGCCGATCACCGATAATTTCACTCGGTTATTATGATAAGGAACATAATTTTTAAAAAAAATGTGTGTTTAAACAATAGTTAAATTAATACCTCGAAGTTATTAATCTGTTTTCATTACATAAATCTTATAAAATCAAAAACATAATCCCTTACCTTTTGTTTACGTTATTGTGTAAAATCCGCGTACGATTTAATTTTACCGTTGCTATCCCGTTTTGAAAATTTTCGGTTCTATATTTTATTAAGTCATTTTAAATACTACATTTATTAGTAGTTAAAATAATGTTTCTCAAATTTCGTTTTATTTAACTTTTATTCCTATATTTGGATGGTATGGGATAGGATAGAACTTATTTGCAGTATATGAAGGATACAGGATATAGGATAGGATAGGATTGTTTTGTCAACTTTCACCATAGCATCACTGTACATGTATGAATTTAACAATAATTTTAATAAGTTACAGCTCTAGTTTTCTATTTTATTTTCTTTTATATCATGTTTGTGTGGGTTTTTTTCTTCAGATTGAAAATTCTACAGAGTTTAAAGGTAAAATGCACAAAAGGTCAACATAGAATGTTTATACATGTAAGGTTGTTTCTGTTAGGTGGAAACCACCTAACACACCCCTGCGAATGTTATTGTCATTTAAATTTAGACCATGTGGTTTTATTTGACCCTTTCAGTTTCGCACTAAAAATCGTGCCTCGTGTTTATAGTCTATTTCCTAACTCTAAGTATACCATTCAAAAATGTAGAAAATAAAAATTTAAAGAAAAGTTAAATTTGTCAAAAATTTTAGCACACATACACACACAAAAGTTTTACAAAATTGGCTCCTTAACAAAATAAATGAAAAGCAATGGAGCTTGCATTTATATCAATTACAGAAGTTTCGATGTTCAAATAGTTAATAAACCCACATATACAATATTTTTTTCTTCAGCTGCAACAATTCAATTTTTCAAAATTTCAGCTTGAAATGTGTGTTAGTATGAAAGTTCAATATATTTTAAATTCATTTTTTTATTTCAATGACGTTTTCTCTTGTGGTGATTTCTGCAGTTAGTGGAAGTTTGCAAAGTAAAACAGACTCCACTTCATGAAGTTCACATCTCAAGTAATTCGCCAGGGCTTTACTGCTAATTTTAAACTCTTCATACATCGTCAGCAGTAAGGGATGCCAAATTTTCGGCAAGCCACTCGAATGCAATGAAAGTTGCTCTTCTTTGATTTTCAGGGGCATTAACTTCCTGTTAATTATTCAAAAGTATCACTTTATTGCAGAGTATCACTTTATCACAGAGTATCACTTTATCACAAAGTATAACTTTATCACAAAGTATCACTTTATTGCAGAGTATTCATTCACTTGATGTTGTACAGCTGCTTCTTTTTCATAAAATTTAATCTCATAATATACAATTCATTAAACTTAAGTGTATACATAATTTATTTTCTGCCATAGAATGAAAGGCATTATGAATAGTAAAACTAAACTAGACATGAACTCGTTGCGAGCAACGAGGAGGTCTTCCGTCCGGTTTTAGAAGTTGATATAGATATATGATCTTGATTTTGCTATAAAACAGCTAACATAACTTGAAAATAGAGGAATTGGGGGTTTTCATTCTAAATTTCAGAGAGTATTTTGTGTCAGGTATAAGAGCTTTGGTTGAAAAACTTTAGACCCCTCTTGGCCAGTCTCCTTTTCTTCATATCAGATGGAAGTTCTTTTAATTCTAAACATTTTGTTCATTGAGTGTTTAGAAATTTTGGTACCGATTTTGAGATATTTGAAAAAGATTGTTTTAGGGACAGACCTATTACATGTATCTCCTTATCGGGACCACAACAACACACAGTTTGTTCAACAAGTGTTTACAAATTCGTTATCGTTCTTGAGATATCTCTGATAGAAGGGATAAGGGACTGACCTCTTATCTCCTTATCGGGGCCGTTTAACGAAATTTTTTTGTAAAATATTGTTAAGTACATCATTTTGAGCATCTTTTCTTCTGTACTGCTTATCAAAATATTTTTCCTTTACCAGATATAGGAGATCAAAGTTTTGAATTTCTGACCCCTAAAATCCCTAATTACGTAACTCATGAGAAATTCATTATAATGTATGGGTACAAAACAGTAAGATTAATAGAATCATTCATTATTACGAGTGTGGGATAGTGAAATTCCACCGAGGGGACAAGATTCACTGTCTAGGACGAGGCTCTGCCGAGTCCTAGACCGTGAATCTTGGCCCCGAGGTGGAATTTCACTATCCAACACGAGTATGTAATGAATGATTATTTTTCTCGCATTATTCTACATAAAAACGATGTTTGACAACTTTCTCTTTTGACGTTTAAAAGTGTACTTTCGGTTTATCCCGCCGCGCGCTACAAATAGTGCAAGTGAAGAAGAGAGCATACGACAATATTTTCAATAAAAATATGATAGAATTGTAGTCATCTAAACAAAATAATGACTTATAGATTAGCTAATTCCATCATTTATCATTTTCTTGCAGCATACGATGTTTGTTTACATTTTACAGCGGCGTAGTAATACACAGTGTAAGACAGACAAATCTCACACTGCTGTCTCACACTGGACAAACCGATCTCACACCGGTGATTATGCGAGAAAAACATTTCTGCTTCCATAAATTATTACAAAATATCCGTAAAAAAAGAGCAATCAATACAATAATTGCAGGTAAATAGAAGATCAATGATCAATCAACCAGACTTGATATTGAACTATTAGGACCCGACACTCTAAACCACACCTGATTGTTGCATAATAAAAATATTGAAGAGATACATGTAGTTATAATGGTAGTTGTAGAGTGTTTCGGCGGTAAAATAAACACCTTCAATTTACGTTTGAAGTCTCACCATCTTCTGTGAATTTTCTTTATACTACAGTTTACAAAGGCCTCAGATTTCAAACCTTTATCAAGCTTGACATCAAGTCATTTATCAAACCTACAAACAACTTTCAATACCTACACAGACAGAGCGCTCATAGCTTAGCTGTGTTTAAAGGTTTCATTAAAGAAAAATGCATTAGACATGCAAGAAATACTACCGACCCTACGATTTTGAATGCTACACTCAATGATTTTAAGGCGCATCTGTCAAAGCGAGGTTACTCTCCCCAAGAAATCGACCTAATTATCAAAGAAACAACAAACACAAATCGAACAAAACTCATCCTCAATAAGACTCCAAAGCAAGCATTACGTAACCCTACAGTATTGGTTACTAAATTCAATCCTTGCCTTAAAGGACTCAAAAAACGAATTTTGAAGTACTGGGATATTGTACTTAGGAATTCTGAATACAAATCATCTTTTGATTCTTGACCTATTATAGCTTTTAGCAAGCACAAAAACATAAGCGACGAGATAATCAGGTCTCACCTAAAATAAACATCAGCTATTCTTGCAGACCCCTGATGAGGCTCATAACTGCCGAAACACTCGACAACTATTAGTACTTGCATATTTTAAATTGCGATTTGCTTTTTGCAGAAACATTACACTATCTATGTGGTTTGGAGTGTCGGGTCCTAATAAATCCCTTACAAGTCTGGTTGATTGATGTCGCTAATTTTCACACAAAGTTTGGTTGCAAGCAGAACTCCCACTTAATCAAAAATCCTTTATGCCACTTAAGTGCGACACGAAGAGAGACCTCTGGTTTACAATTATTTCTATCATATCACATATACATGTTTTAGTTATAATATTTAGGATTTTTTTTAAGATACAATGTCATTTATTTAAAGGCAAATGTGGCGTATTTTTAGTGAATAACAATAATAAAATCTGATTATTTGCTTCATTTCTTTACTTAAAGATAGGACTTTCACACAAATTACGCTTTACAAGTCAACCGAGGTCACAGTCAAGGTCGAAAGAGGTCACAGTCAAGATCACAGTTAAGTGGTGGGGGTACAACATTATCAATGACCTTGAAACATAAAGTCAAAATGAAGGTCACATCCAAATAAATGAGGTCAACAACCCATATTTACTGACCTAGAGACAAGTCAAAATGAAGGTTACTTCCAATATCTTATGAAAGGCACATCCAAAGAAATGAGGTCAACAGCCTATAGCCACTGACCTTGAGACATAAAGTCAAAAGGAAGGTCACTTCCAATATCTTAAATATGACGAAACACAGGGTCAACATCAAGGTTAAAGTCGGGTCACTCATCGAGAAAATGTATTTTTACTCATAGCCATACTATAAATAGGAATCCAGATTTTAACTTTTCAGACTGGCATGTTTTCCTATACCATAGATGCTCTAGTAAGTACAAGTATTTTGCTTTATTCTGTATTTACCTCTTAAAATAGACATCCTTTAGAGATGATACTTTTTTTAATCAAATAGCAAACTTTTAAGTATTCTCAGTTATTTTTGTGGAGAAAATTATTTTTTTTATTTTTTTTAAGCCAATAATATTTATTTTGTACGATAACCCAATGAGGACCTATCTTAAATATTTTATTGATATTAATTGAAACAAATTCCAGAATTTGTTATTAAAAACATATTCAAAGTTCCTTTCAGAACATTGTCTTCAGACCTGTTTTATAAAAGAACACGACCAAAAAACTTATAGATGACTTAAGATAAATGTGCGAGTATCCGATTTTGCCGATTAAAAAAACTCATTAGACCACTATAATTGGAAGCATTATACCCGTATTGTCCATCATCAATACTCAATAAAAGTAATTACAATATATATATGTATTGGTTGAGTTAACCTCTGTCAAATTATAACTAATTGAGTTGACCCCAACCAAGAGAACTTATGACATGCTCTTAACTTGAGTATTGTGCATTCTCACAACAGTTATAATTTGACTGACGTGATCACTCAACCCTGCGCTCTTCCGCGGCTCCTGATGAAAATTTTTTTTAAAAACATTCTCCGATTATATTTATTCAAAATGAGTTATACTGCTTTACAAAATTCCTTTCCAGTATCCCTTATCACTTAGACAAAGTTTGGAGTGGCATTCTTTGTTTAAAGTTTTTTTCTCACATAGTCTTTGACATATGTGATTAAGAAAATGGTTTAAGCCAAATCTGCCTGGATGCAATTTATCAATTTGTTAATCGCCTCCAATTCTTCCTGCAGAGGTTGCTATGATAGATTATCCTCCTGATTCGAAGGCTTCTCACGGCGTCTGTTGAGTGCCTCAAATTTTGTGGCGTTATTTCTCCTGAAAATTAAAAAAAATAACTGTATAAAATTATTTCAGTCAAAAGAGTAATTATCTGAGTATGTGAAACGTTTTTGTTCCGTATAGTATTTGAATATCAAACGAATTTCTCGAAGTAAGTTTTATTATATTTAGCTTTTTTTATTCACGATAGTCAATTTCTAAAAAATAATTTTTTTAAAAATCATAATTGGCTTTCCTTGAATATTCTATAGCTTTTTTGATTGTTTGGGACATCTATTGATGATAATTAATAGTATCAATATCACCCCTGCGAATGTTATTGTCATTTAAATTTAGAACAAGTGGCTTTATTTGACCCTTTCAGTTTCGCAGTAAAAGTCGTGCCTCGTGTTTATAGTCTATTTCCTAGAATCTAGGTACTTGTTGTCAAATCTTGATCTAGACGTTTATTGATTTTAAACTTCATTAATTGGTGGATAAAATTAGTTCTAGAAATCAATGTGACTATAGAAAATAGTTTTTTTTACTGCTGTTGCAACAATTAACATGCTTAGTAGCGATCCCCCCTAACGATTAATTTTCGATCCGCGCCTGATCTAGTAATAGCATCAATTGTGAAACAGACTACACTATTTTATGCAGAATATTCCTTGAAAATTGCTCGATATACTAAGTTTTTAAGTAAAACAGACACCTAATCTTTTTTTAAAGCATGGCATTGCACACCAAAAGCATCAAACATGGCTATGATTTTATATAGCAACCCAATGTTTATATTTTAAACCACGTGTAGACTGGTTGAACGCGAACGATAACTCTGTTCTGAATATCATCGTTTAGTGTAAATAACCGCTAGATAATGAAATAAGACATATATCTTAATAGATTTTCATGTTTTAACATAAATCAAAGTAGGATATGATTTCAAAAACGACTAGTATCTACGTATTTTGAGAATATCATTCGAACACTTATACTTCCGCTCAAAATTTCACAGGAACTAAACAAATATCGGGGAAGTCTCGTGAACTTTCATTCGAGCACCTCTGGATGTAATACATACTTAGGAACGATTAAGAAAACATTCCGAACACATTCGCAGGGGTAAATATACCTAAATGTTCTTAAGAAGAACCGCTCCATATTACGTTGCGTCAGGCGTGGGTCTCTTGTCGAAGTGACTGTATACTTCTCAGCAATAAAAACAATTATATATAACTCAACACTCGCTGTTTTCAAAAGAAATTAATTATAAACCCTAGGAGAACAAAATTATTGACTTTAGGGAACTGTTGTCATACACTTTAAAATCTGACCTAGAAATTGAATTTTAATGATAAAATTATGTTATAAATCTAAGAAGAGGTATATAATGATAATTTTCTAAATATGTTACCTCAGTAGTGTTAACAGGATCGAGTCTTCTGTTTCGGTAAGGCGTCTTTTTCTTGAACCATCAATGCCTTCAGACTTGGTTTGCTTCTCTTGGGTTTGTCTGGGCTTAGTGGACAGTTTAGTCTGGACAACAGGAGTAGAAGTTAAGGTCATGTTTAAGGTCTGGGTAGGCAGAGAGGTAAGAGTAGCGGTCTGACTTTAGAGAGTTTTCTCTACAGTAGTCTGGGTGGTTCCGTTTTCTCCAGTTTCAAAACTGTAAGGATCGAACGGGGAATACTGCGGGTCCAAAACGGTAAGTGAGCCAAGTCCAACCAATTATTTTCAAAGTCATCAAATACCGATGAGGGGCTAGGTGTATGTTTTTTATCTCTAAATAAAAAGAAGAAACACGTTTGATATTTAAAAAAACACAACAATACTCCAACTTACTGTTGTTCATTAACAGAAAAAATAAAAATTCATTAAGGGAAAAAAAACCATTCCGATATTAATAACTATACAAATATTAAACTCAAACAAAAACCACCCGTTGCGTTATTATTAAGAAAATAGAAAAGTTCACTGAAATAAAAAAAAAAGCATTAGAAGTGAAAAGATAAATCTTAAAATTTTAAGTATGAGTAACAAACTGAATGTCATATTTTCTTAAAAGAATCCAATTTGCATTTCATATTTTTTAAAAATAATTTACGTATAATTTTGTACTTTATATATTGATACTACATGTTTACACACTTAATTAGCTTTCAGAATTTAAAAAATATAGTGTTTAACGAAAACGCAAGTACTTACAAAATGTTTAAAAAAGCCATTGCCATTATCACAGGTTAAGACGATCTCAAACAAGTAAAGTATAAAATCTTGTAGAATTCTAGTGTTGTTTGTATATGTTTTGGACCAAATGATGAAGAAATATCGTATTTATACATTTTCAAGATCATTGGATGTGTTTTATTGGAGTGAAGGATGTTTCATCACGACACAAAAAAGAAGCAAATCCTTTTAAGGATACGTCTTATCAAGGTTACATATATTGGTCAACACTCGACCCCTATCCGAATCAAGACGTCTTCCTCAATTAAAAATTCTTTTGAAAGAAGCGCGTCGACCTCGTTTCCATTGTTTTGCAAACACGTATTTTTTCTATTCATTAAAAAATATGTTTAGGATTTGTTATGATCTGCTCTATCTTCATTATGAATTGATCTCAATTGAAATGGAAACACAAGCTGTTTGACATACTTTAGAACATATGCTACCATTATTTTAGAGGTTTTGACCATTTATTTAGACTTGATATCTGACTAGTGATGATTTTGCACAGTTTGGATTACACAACAACAGTTAATTAGATTACTGAAGAAAAAAACCTGAAAAAAGTAATAAAGAAACATAAATCGATTGGTCATCAACATGTGCTGTATAGAACATTGTACATGTCAGATCATGATATAACTGAAAACAAATCCTTTTTAGGATATGTCTTATCAAGGTTACATATATCGGTCAACACTCAACCATTATCCGAATCAAGACGTTCTCCTAAATCAAAAACTCTTTTTAAAGACGCGCGTCGACTTCGTTTCCATTATTTTGCATGTGTTTTTCTATCCATTAACAAAGGCAAAATGTGATTAAGATTTTTTAAGAAGAAAATGATAACTCAATTAAAATTGCAGAGAGAGAGAGAGAGAGAGAGGGCCATAAATCATATAAAAACAGAACATCCTACGAGAAATATGGTAAATTAACTTAAAAAATATTGATAATAAATTGAAAAATAAAATAAATAAAAAAATAAAAATGATCGCTCATCAATGATCTATGGAACAACCGCGCAAATGTCACGGAACCCCGAAATCACGGTCAGTTGGACAAAGATGGAGTGGAGGATAGACGTTTGTGTTTGTCGTGACCGTCTTAGCTTGGATTGGCCGATCCAACATGTCTAATGCCACTGCAATTGATTGCATTAAGTGCTGGGGAGGACCTGGAGTTGCCAAGTGTAATTCTCCAGCATGATGCGTGCAGTTGATGAATAGTGTGAATATCAACGTGATCGAGGTGTATTCGTGCAGTGTTAAGTTGATGACCAGGGAAGGAATGGTATTCAAAAATCAGGACATAACAATCGGAGAAAAGTGTGGAAAGATTTGTGAGAGTAAATTTTTCAGTACATTTAGAAAACATTTCTGTTGGGTGATACGAAATCAAACGATTATTGCCGAGTTTTGGCGCTAAAGCAATTGACAAGGTACCAGTTTAGCTTTTTTCTTTCGGCACTTCTCAGTTAATACTATGGCCGTAGTGAGAACGTTACACGTACTCTTTAGAAAATGATAAGACTCATGCACGGGGGGTTCGGATCCCCCTAACCCCCTACAAGATCCGCGCATGCAAGAGGTTTTTTATGACTGATTTGGAATAACTAATATGTTTTAGATCCAGCTCCTAACTCTCTGTCTCGAGATGTGAAGATGATGAAGGAGGAGACCTCCACAGTGTCTTATGCGACAACAACGCAAACATTGGGAGGGCTCACTTCTCTGGCCAATAAAAGATTGAAGGTAAAATATAAAACAAGAGGCCCATGGGCCACATTGCTCACCTGAGCAGCATGACAAAGTCATGTTTGTGACATATGGATTCATATATGAAATATTTGTAGAAGAATAGATCCTGTAAAAATGAGTATTAGAAATGTGCAGGATTCTGAAGTGTCAACAATAAGAATCAACAGTACGTGAAAATGTTTGGAAATAAGCACATGTAATACTCTATATTATAACTATACGGATTTTGAAAATAATTTTTTTTTTTAAATTCTAAGTAAAAATTTGGGTTTCTTACTTAGTTTTTCCCTACTCCCAAAGATCATGACTTTGACTAAGTTAACATCAAGTTTTTACAGGTTGTCTGATCAATCGGTTTTTAAGTAAAAGTTTTTTTTAAAGATTCTCTCTCTCTCTCTCTCTCTCTCTCTCTCTCTATATATATATATATATATATATAAATGTCTATGTGAAAAATCGAATACCAATTGTTGTCCCATTCTACACGCAGGGATCATTATTTGAATGACTTTGAATTTACAGAACCAGAGAATGCTTCCACAGAAGTGTTAGCTTTCCTGACCAGATAGTTTTTGAGGATAAAATTTTAACGATTTTTTAACTCCTATGTATAAACTTGAACCCCTATTGTGGTGCCATTTTTCGTGGGGGATCATTATTTGAACAAACTGGAATTTTCACAACATGAGAAGGATGTTTACATACAGGTGAGTTACATCTTTTATGTGTAATTAATTGCTTTTAACAGAGACATAAATAGCAGAGATTGGCAACTGATCGAAATCTCGCGATCATCATTGTAAAGTATTCCCAGTTTAAATCAGTATATATTTCTAATAAACAATAATATTGAAATATAAGCAGCTAAGCCCTATTACCCGAAAATTCAAAATATTATATTTTCATGAGTTTATGTCTTAGAAGCAATATTAAAAGTTTTAAGTGGCAGTTGGCTACTTGTCGTCCGAAATTTCGCCGATGATTTATAGCTGACCAATGTATTTTCTATTTAGTAATCTTATTTTTCAATTTTTTGTTTCAAAAATGTCTAAAACCTTTGCACATTTTTCATAAAAACAATATACTTTTGGTTTTTAAGATCATTATTTCAGTTTACTTATATTTAGTTCTCAAAGCAAGGTTGGTCCCGTAACATTTTTCAACAACAAAACAGGCTAATGGCGGAGTTGCCAATCACTGTTATTTATGTCTCTGGTTTAGAGGAGGAACATTTTTATTTTTAATTTTTTTTTTTGGAATATTGTTTATAAAATCCTCTGTAAAAATTATAGCCCTTGTGGCTTTTAACTCAGGTAAGCTAACAGATTGCTTCAGATTTTACGAGTTAAAAAAATATAAACCCTAATAATAAATAAAATCACCATAGTTTTACTATTAAAAGGAGGCCAATGTATACAACAATATTGCAATTTTTTGATTAACTTTCGAGACGACCCCTAGAAAAGGTGTGGTAAATAAATCATGTTTTGATTTTTAAAAACAATCATACTAATATGTTTCTCCTTATGCTATGCCAATAAATTCCACAGGTGCTTGAGTTGAGGACAGGACCAACTCAGGTGACCTATTGCTATCTGTTTTCGTCCGGCGTCGTGCGTTAACAATTTACATTTTTAACTTCTTAAAAACTACATGAACAATTGTTTCCATTTTTGGTGTGAAGTATCTCTATGGTAAGAGGAATGTAAATTGTGAAATTGGTGGCTTTACCACCCCCAGGGTGCCATAGGTGGGGCCAAATATGCAAAAAAAACAGCCAAATCAAAATCTTCTCTTCTACTCCCACACATGTGAGAAACAAGAGACCCATAGGGCCACATCGCTCACCTGAGCAACAATGGGCGTTCAAAAGATATTGTGCCATATGGCCCCTCAGTAGAATAACAAAAAAAAATAAATATTGTAAAGTATTCGAATTTTACACTTATTTTTACATACACGTAATCTTTGACATAGTATCTTTATGGAATACTATTTTTACCCAGAATAAGAAAATCCTACGCAAGATATAAAACTAAACATTTGGTAGTGGTACACCTCCCTCCAATTCCCTATATTTTCGTTCTGACCCCCCCCCCCAACTTTATAAAGCGATCAAAATATATGAGAGCATATAGGTACATTTTCTTTCTCAACTACTTACTAGTTATTGTATTTTTTTTAAATAGCATATCATAGTTTTTGCATTTTATTAGAAAAAAAGGCCTATAGATGTGAAGAAGAAAATTGTACCCCAATCCGCTCAATTCCTCAAATTAAAAACATTCAAAAATTTAATTTGTCTTCTCCATTATAATTAAATGACTGTTGTTTACCTGGCGTAAACTCATGTGACTTTTATAACTTTACTCACATTTGATTGATGAATACACTGGAATGAAAATTGTTGTCACGTGACATGTTAAAGAGCTATAAAAATCAATGTTACTTACAGTATTGACAGGCACATCACTCTATTTTAGTAAGGCCCACCCATTATTTTCATCTTTATTCAAAAAAAAAAATGGCTACAGACCAGGATAATTTTCCGCTGTAATATTTTCTTAGGAATAGCGATAATTCCTTTATCCCCGCAACAAAAATGTGTCAGAACTATGGAAATTGTTTAACGGTGTCGTTTTTATTTACTCGTGTCTGAAAAACTATCACAATTGATGTAGATTTCACATTATCCATTGTATAAAGAGGGGGCCCCAGGGAGTAGTTATATACAGCATATCATCCTTTAATTTTTTTGTACAAGTATTTAACATTTAGCGAGACATTTCTAATGATCAACCAAAATTTCAGCGTCAACCTAGAATTATAAGCAAGATACAGAGCTCACAATTCTGCTATAGGTTTGAGTCATATATTTTGTTCACATGAGTTTATTACATTCAGCTTAAGAATTTTAACTTTGTATTTCCTATTCAGCATTTAAAAAGGAAAAAAGAATGGCCTCAGATCTGTGTACATAGAATTGTGAGCAAATCTCTGTATCTTGCTTATAATTCGAAACTTAACACTCAAATATGGTTAGAAAATAGAAATTGTAAACAATTAAACACAAGAAACATATGCACTATAACAAATAAAGTGCACAATTTATTTTTTTTAAAATATACCTACATATATTAAACTCTATTTAAACTTATGAATAAATTCGAGAAAATGCTAAGCATCTCAACAAAACACATTGCATTTATCTAATATTACACAAAAGATCATACCGAATTACCGATAGAATGAATAGTATTTTAGTACTCTTTTAATACATCAGATTTTGCTTAATTTGCGCAGGATAACAGTTAACTGTCTGATTTAAATTTACGAAGTCTCTGTTTGATTTGATACGTAAAAATTACAAAAATACTGGCGATAGTTCCCAGGTTACAAAGCATAGATAATGAAAACGAAATGAAAATCAAAACAAGCTAACACCACCGTCATATGTGAAAACTGTCAACGCATTGAAATATTTAACCTCAATTTACTTCACAAAATCGGCACCAATGTATTCTGCATGTTTCAAAGATCCCCTTCGTACGCGAACTGTTGCACAACAAACTAATTCATCATTGTCAGATCGACCCGTTTATAGTATGGAATACAAGTCTTGGTAAAATGGGTGGGCAAACCCGGGCCGGGGCAAAATAAAGGCCGGGGCAGATCACAATCCTCAATTCCAAAATACGCATTGTTTTGCAGCAATATTTACAACAAATACAAATATACTGGTCCCTAACATATCCTCAAAATTTTAATGAGATCGGCATATTAATAACTGCCAATCTTTTGTTTTGCCCCGGCCCGGGTTTGCCTACCCATTTTACCATGACTCATGGAATACCGAACCCGAAGCTATAAACTGATTAAAGCACGCATTTCCTTTATTATTATTTTCGTAATAACTCAGATTTGAAACAGAATTAGGCCATAATTTTTGCAATTTATATTTTCCTTTCCATAAGGATTATTTATGCTAAATTACATTGAATTTGACTCAGTAGTTCTTGAGAAGAAGATTTTTAAAAATGCACCCCCCTTTTTCTACAGTTTCGAGGTTTTCTCCGCTTTGAATAAAGATCGGTCATTTATTTTTGCAATTTATATTAACCTTCCCATAAGAATGCTTTGTGCCAAATTTGGTGGAAATTGGCCAAGCGGTTTTAGAGAAGATCAACATGTACAAAAGTTTACAGACGGACAGACGGACGACGGACAAAATGTGATCAGAATAGCTCACTTGAGCTTTCAGCTCAGGTGACCTAAAAACCTGATTGCATGGTTATGATGTCCATGAATCCCTCTACCAAAATTGTGAAATTCATGGCACCTGGGTCTTCTCTACTCTCATAGATATTTGTTAAAAACTAAAAGACATGGTTATGATGTCCATGAAGCCCTCTACCAATATTGTGAAATTCATGGCCCCTGTGTCAGGGGTTCAGGCTCAAGGATGGGGCCAATATAGCCATATGAAATTTATGGTCTCTAGGTCAGGGGTTCAGGCTCAAGGGTGGGGCCAATATGGCCATATAGTAAAAATGTATTAAATCTTAGAAAATCTTCTTCTCTACTCCCATAGATATTTGTTAAAAACTAAATGCATAGATATGATGTCCATGAAGCCCTCTACCAAAATTGTGAAATTTATGGTCTCTGGGTCAGGGGTTCAGGCTCAAGGGTGGGGCCAAAATGGCCATATAGTAAAAATGTATTAAATTTTAGAAAATCTTCTTCTCTACTCCCATATATATTTGTAAAAATCTAAATGCGTGTATATGATGTCCATGAAGTCTTATACCTTAATTGTGAAATTTATGGGTTTAGGCCCTAGGGTGGGGCCAATATGGCCATGTAGTAAAAATGTATTAAATCTTTAAAAATCTTCTTCTATACTCCCGTATATATTTGTGAAAAAGTAAATGCAAGGATATGATGTCCATGAAGTCTTCTACTTACATTTTGAAATTTATGACCCCTGGGACAGGGGTTTAGGCCTTAGGGTGGGGCCAATATAGCCATATAGTAAAAATGTATTAAATCTTAAAAATCTTTACTCCCACACGTGGGCCAAAAACTGAATCCATGGTTATGAACTCCTCTACCTAAATTATGAAATTCATGACCCCTAAGTCAGGGTTCAGTACCTAGCATTTGGAAAGAGTTGAAAGGGGGGGGGGGTAAACAGTTAATGGAGTGATTTTCCCTTGCTTCTTCCTAATGGAGTTATCTTCCTTAGCTTGTTCATATTTACTAATTAATCATTGAATATAGAAAAATAATGAAGCTGTACATCGAAGTTATTGATAAGGTATTGTGAAAGCATTTGAAAAGAGTTCAGGGAAGAGGATTATAAAAGTTAATGGAGTTATCTTCCCTTGCTTCTTCATAATCGAGTTATCTTCCTTGGCTTGTTCATATTTGGTAATAAATCATCAAATAGAATGTAATTATAAAGTTGTATGATCAAAAAAGTTATGCAAATATTTTATCATTTGAAACAAAAACAGTTTTTAATATTTTTAAGGTAAACAAATATACTTGTTAATAGTAAAGTAATAAGTAGTATACAAGCCACCTTGTTTTAGTTTATCTATGAAAACATATAAACATAAAACCTATTTTGTAAGTTAACATACGTTGAATAAATAAATTGAATGGAATCTGGGCACATCTTCTATAGTATGTCATACACTCTGTTAAGAGCTTCAAGTATTGTGCTAAATTACAGGGTTAAGAGTCCTTTCCAAAAGATTTCAGGCAGGGAGGGGGATGTCATTACATTATTATAATCTTCTAATCCATTATGAAACTCGATTAAATGCATTTATGAGACTTCTCGACAATTTTGTGTATGGGCTATGGTACTCAGGTGACCGTTAAGGCCTATTGGCCTCTTGTTTCTTTAAATTATCTCTATATGACATATTTATAATCTAATGAATACAATCATTGCACAAAATTACTTCAAACAAACATTTGAAAAAAAATCATATCCCCTCTACTGTATATATAAATACAATTGTATTTATATATAGAAGGGATATGATTTTTTTCCCATTAATATGTCACTTAAGGGGGGGGGATTGAGGAAGGGGGGGGGGGTCGGTCCTGTCCTCAAGCACCTGTGATAAATTGTAATATTAAAATTCATTGCTGTCTCGAATGTACGTTAGTTTTTCATAGGCGCTATAAATAGCTTTATGCATAGTTTAAAATAACAGGAAACGATGACGCGAAAGAGCATCCTATTTACCTTTTTAAATTCATTAAACCCCAATGTCTCAATAAATTTTACATATAATGTAAATTTTATATGAAAACATTCAGAAAGAAGTTAAAAGAAAATAAAGAGATGCCTAAAATCATGCACAGTCGAAGTGTACACGGCTTCGTTAATTATCGGAAAGAGAGGACAAGACAATCCGAATAGTGACGGAAGAAGGCGAATTAAATTCTTAGATGAGCTTCTTAATGAATACAAATTAATGATGTTTGGAAAGTTTTACAGAAGTTTTTGATCGTGAAAGATAAACCTTAAATAAAATTACATTCAATACTGAGTCTTAAAGCAAAGTACGAAACTACGGGCCCTGAACATTCGTGGTTCTTCGAATGATATCGGCTTTTTGTCCCCCGCCGCAACGCGGAGCGGGGACATAGAAATGCCGGGCGTCCGTCCGTGTGTCCGTGCGTCCGTCCGTCACACGTTTTTGTAAGCGCTCTCATGCCTACAAATTTTGACCGATTTTCATTACATTTATACCAAATGTTATACACCTATTACCTTGGTCAAGTTCGAAAATCAGCATTGGTCGATATTTTTTGTTGGAGGTATGGGACTCTGACCACAATAATGACTCCGTTTTATCCAAAAATTGACCTTGTAAGCGCTCTCATGCCTACAAATTTTGACGGATTTTCATTAAATTTATACCAAATGTTTATACACCTATTACCTTGGTCAAGTTCGAAAATCAGCATTGGTCGATACTTTTTGCTGGAGTTATGGGACTCTGACCACAATAATGACTCCGTTTTATCCAAAAATTGACCTTGTAAGCGCTCTCATGCCTACAATTTTTGGAAAAAATGGGTGGTCGGGGTAAAAAAATGTTCCTCCCAACCTCCCCACACATTTAATTCTGGAACAGCCCTGAATGTTTGAAAATATTGCAATTTCATATACTGTGAAATCATTAGATTTCGTGGTGGTTCAATTTTCGTTGAATTCGTGGGTACCTCTCATCCACGATTTAACATCCTACACGAATTAATAAATAAGGGTAATGAAATCATATTTCCTTTGTAGGTTTTAGAGAATACACGAAATTACGTCCCCACGAACCTGTAAAATTTAAGCAATCCACGAAAATTGGCCCCCACGAAATATGATTCCACAGTACAGTATACTAGTATACTGCTTGAACGGCGGGGGACCCAGGAATTCTATTCTTGTCGTTGTTCATTTCCTGCCAAGCAATCAAGAATGGCCAAGAAAATTAAAATCGAAGAAAAAGCAAGCGTATGTGGATTTATTCAAAATGTATCACCAGTAAAAACAAGTCGAAGTAACAGCAGATATTTCAATGCGTGTGTACAAATACAACGGGATACATTCAGCAAGGTGGCTTGTTTTGATGTGGGGAAACATTCAACGTTGATGGAGGCCAGCAACGCAAGAACCCCCTCAAACTCACGGACGTCCAGATTGTTCCTAGCCGGGTTGATGCGTCCAAACCAAAAGTTTTGATAAATTATAGGACGAAGGTAGAAGTATGCAGGGAATTGACTTTCTCGTATCAAAAATTAACAACGGATGACTCTGCAGGAGAAAAGAAAAAATCTATTTTTGATGTGCAGTCTACGCCCGAGTACAACAAGGCATTGTTTTTTGTGTAAATTAGGAATGTATGATAATTGATTTATCAACAATTCAGCACAATGTGAAGCAATAACATTTATCATGCCTCATTGAATACAAGGTATTATACAGTTGTTTACCTTGTCCGCCTTGGGCAACAGTTTGCGAGCCGGTCCGACAGATCAACTGTTGCCGAGCCACTGTCAACAACTGTTTTGTTATACCCCTATTAATTTAATAACTATTTTTTTTTGCGGAATATGACGTCAATGGTCAACTGTCTTTTTTAACAGTTCCAATCCAGCAGTTCCAGTCCAACAGTCAAAATGTTGGACTTTATTTCCCATAGTGTTATGTAGTAACTGTTTTAAAGGGGTATAGCAACATATGTTGTGGCAGCACAGTTTATTTTAAAATACAATTTTTATGAATTGCTCAAAAATTTATTTGATTATTTTTGTAATTTTTTGCTATATTTTGGTATTATGTGAGGCACTCTAACTATTGTGAGGGTCTGGCTTGAGACACAATTTATTATAACTTAATTAATTGGTCTTTATATTTACTTAAATTATTATTTAGTTTAATTGTTGTTTTAATTAGGTTGCTGTAGAGGTTAAGGTGTTGTCGACTGTTGGTGATGTTCTGGATCAATGAAGTTAACGGTGTGGGATGACATAGTGTCAAAATTTGAGAGAGGGAAAAGCTACAGAATTAAACAGTTGTCAACACGCTTGTTCAACAATGTGAAGGCTTTAACCTCGACCAAGACGACCTCTAGTGAACTTATTGAAGACACAGTAAACTGCGTGGAACCAGCTGACGAATTAGGTGTTGTAGAAAAAGAAGGGAAAATTACCCAAGTGTGTTTGGTAATGTATTTTACTTGTGAAATTTGTAAAGAAAAAGTTTCGCTTCCCGACGACGACACAAAATTTGTCAGATGTTCATCGTGCAAGATGAACATGGCAAGAGTCTCTTCAAAAATCAATCAATGGTACACTGTACTTTTTGTTTCTCCTCTGGTTACGTCAAAGTGAAATTGTCTATTTTCTCCTCAACATTGTTCACCATGGCCATTGCAAACCAGCTTAGTGTTGATGATGTAGAAAGTATTGAAGACTGTCATTTGTCAAACTCTTTCAGGGTAAGCTACTCAAATGAGGAAAAAAGTGTGCAAAATATTGCCCATCTTGCAATTGTTGCTGGTGTAGATCAGTAGTGTTGTTTAACAGGCTTCTTGAGTATCAGGTAGACGTCAATGTAGACGTGTTGCGTTTGTAGTGTGTTTTCTTTTGGAGAAATGTGCATATTTGATAATGGCTCAAAGTTTCAAAATTTTGACTGGGTCTATCATGCGAAACTATCCTCCGCTACTTTTATGCAAGCATCCTCAGATAGTGTAGAATCTAAATTGTTAAAATTGGTACCGCTAGACAAACACTGGGGCCCCAGAAGGCACTTAAGCAACAATGCTTATTTTGGATGTTTTCGGTCCTATAACACACCAAAGCTTGATAATCGGCTTGCTATTATAATGTAAACTAGGAAATTATTTGTTTCAAACATTTTTTATCACTGTTAATTGGCATAGAATTACAAAATTCAAAAGCATGCTGGTAAGGAAATGTACATAAATGACAATATATAACTGAAAAACATTAAGCAGTTTGTTCTAATTAATTAAAGGAATCTATGCATTGTTTCGTCACTCCCAAAAGTTACATACAATTAATACATGAAGTATCTCTTGTTACAAGCACAACCAGTATCATTATTCTGATTATTATTATCACCGCAATTGTTCTAAAATGTTTGCTTTTCAATGAAGTTCATTGAATCCATAGCTCTATATTTATTAAGTGGAAAAGGTAGGTTTACCTCCCTTTATGGGCCGACCATTGACTTCTTTTTCTTATACTTATCTGCCTTTAAATGCTGTTGTAGTTTATGATTACATGTATATTGCTACATGTATTTACTGGTGCACTGATTGTTTTCAATATTTAAAAAGTCCAATGTTATCTTTGATCTTGGTACTCCAGTTACTGACATATATATTGTATATATATTTTTGAATGTTATAAAAGATTTCATTAACATATTTGTTTACATATACATGTACATGAATTGAAAATACAGAGTTAATTTAAAATAGTCGAGACATAAAACCCCCTCTCCCCAAAAATGTTAAATTTAAAAATTGATATATGCGTAGAATGATAAATTGTTCATATTTGAGAAATCTAAAACATTGCAAATGTATAGGATATAACAATGCCCCTCCTAATTAATATAACATATATAGATGGTCAGTTATGAGTTTCCATATTCTTAAAGGTGACATATATACATAATCCCAAATTAAACGCACTTTGAAATTTTTTTTTAAAGTGCGTAATTTTTCAAAGTGCGTGTAACACACCCCTCCAGCCGGGGCGAGTACCGCAGATCCCACTACCACCGGAGATGCCACCCTTCCAGCCGAGGCGAGTACCACAGATCCCAATACAACCCCTCCAGCCACGACACCAGTAGAGGAGGGGATGAGGTCTACAGGTAGAATAGGTAATTCTACCCACCCCTCCTCTACTGGTTCAACACGGAAAGACTGCTGTTTTCTTTCAAGTCGCTTTAAAAAAAAATAAAGAAATGAATATAGAAAATAAATTAAAAGATTAATCTTTTTTTTTTTTTGGGGGGGGGGGGGGGTAAATGAACTTGTTCAGTTCTGGTGAGAAAAAACGAACTTGTCCTATCGGATTTGAGATTGGAAGGTAATTTTCTTGAAATTAAATTTGATTTTAATGAAAAAAAGATGCATTTTTCCTCCAATTTTTTTACTGTTTAAGTTTTTTTGATTGGATATTGGTGTTGTTTTGTTAAAGATTGTTTTATACTGTAAATGTTAAATTTCCCCCAAAAAACTATTTTACTCCTACTCATTGGATGCAGAAAACGAAATATTTGCAGTTGGTACAGTGTAAGTTTTTCTCATTAGGATATTGGTGTTGTCTTGTTATACATTGTATATGTAAAATTTCCCTTCAAAAACTATTTTACTCCTTCTGATTGGATGCAGAAAATGAGTTGTCTGCAGCTGGTACTGTGTGTTGAAATAGTGCCTACGGGTGTAGATAAAATTCATACGGTCACCTCTTAAAGTTTATGATGGCGTATTATTGTTATATTATAATGTTGTGTAACCTGACAAGAAAGATTTTTTTTTGTTGAGATGACACAAATAAAATAGGCCTTTGACTTGTTCCACACCTTATATTAATATTTTGTAAATATTTCTCAGTTCTTGCTTGACAAAAATATCTACATGTCGGTTATAAGTTTATTTTTTGTTTTATAGTAATGGGAGTGATGATTATTTTTTACAGAACATCTCGAGACTTTCTGCAATAATTGTTTCCCTAGACAACGTAAACATAACTGTGTTGACTAACTCATTAAATATTGTAAATTTATAATATGACCAATAGTTCTCCCAATTGCAAATCAGGTAAACCATAGGTTTATATTCTGTGATGACATAATACCTTTGTTTGTTTTCAGGATGATGGCTCTTTATATCCTGTCTTCTTGGATGATGTACTACTCTGCTAGTTGCACATGAATATATTCCTGATTTTCATGTTCAGGAACAAGTGGAATCTGTCCACCCTTTGTAAGAGGAACCAGTCTTCCCTATGGATGAGGATACTGTCCTCTTTGTTGTAAAGGAACATGCACATCCTGTGGTTGAAGAACCCGTCATCCCTATGGATGAGGAATCTATCCTCCCTGTGGTAGAGAAATCTGTTGTCCAAGCAGTAGAGGAACCTGTCCTTTCTGTTTTAAAGGAACATGTCTTCCCCGTGGTTGAAGAACTTGTCATCCCTATGGATGAGGAACCTTTTCTGTGGTAGAGGAACCTGTAGTCCACTGTAACACCCCTGCGAATGTTATTGTCATTTAAATTTCGACCACGTGGTTTTATTTGACCCTTTCAGTTCCGCAGTAAAAATCATGCCTCGTGTTTATAGTCTATTTTCTAGAGTCTAGGTACTTGTAATCAAATATAAAATCTAGACATTTATTGATTTCAAACTTTATCTTTATTATTGGTGGATAAAATGAGTTCAAGAAATTAATGTGACAATAGAAAATGTAGGGTTTTTTAAGCTGTTGCAACATTTAACAAGCACACGGCGGGTGTGACCGGTCAGCAGATGATGCTCACTCCTCCATGGCACCTGATCCTACCTCTATCTTGGAGGTCCGTGTTGGTCTGCTTTGAATTTGTATTTCGTTCGTTTTATTGATTTTTGAGATGGTTGACGGCTTGTTATTGTCATTTTTTTCATTAGTAGAGATCCCCAAAAAGATCAATTTTCGATCCGCGCCTGACCTAATAATATCATCAATAGTGAAACAGACTATACTATTTTATGCAGAATGTTACTTGAAAATTGCTCGATATACTAAGTTTTTGTACAAAACAGATTTTAAAAAGCACGGTATTGCAAACCAAAAGCATAAAACCTGACTATGATTTTATCAAGCAATGTTTACATTTTCAACCACGTGTAGAGTGGCTGAACACGAACGATTATCATCGTTTAGTTAAATAACCGCTAGATGATGAAATAAGACATATTTTAATAGATGTTCATGTTTTAACATAAATCAAAGTAGAATATGATATGAAAAACGGCCAGTACTTCCGTATTTTGAGAATATTATCCGAACACTTACACTTCCGCTCGAATTTTCACAGGAACTGAACAAATCTCGGCGAAGTCTCGTGAACTTTCATTCGAGCACCTCTGGATTTATTACATATTTAGCAACGATAAAGAAAACATTCCGAACACATTCGCAGGGGTGTGTAAGCAATACCGATAAAATTCGGATACAGTAAACTTAGTATACAAAAAAACATACATATTTATATATACAACATTTCAGCAGAGTGACATTAATATGTAAAGTGTTAATAATCGCGCTTGCGCGGGATATAATCAAGTATAAGTAAAATTTTACTTTTTGAAAATTTGTTCAATGGTTATTTTGCAGTTACAGAACAATACCAATACATATACATATTTTTATTTTTGCGGGGTGTTATGGAAACATACGGTATCTGAGTTATATGTAATTTCGTGAAATCACAAATCTTATTTATTATGTACATATTCAAATATTTAGGCAACGAAAGGTTGACCAATTTAGGCTCTGCTGTTTATCTAAAAAGGGTAAGACTTCTGTTGAATGGAAAGCTAAATTCAAAAGTATACACAATGTTGTTACAAATCAAAGTCTATTTATTTTTCATTGTTTCAGCTATGTTCAATCTTTCATGTAGCGGAAACATGGTGCTCGCAGCCAATCTTGAACCGAAGGTTACATGGTGGAGACCTGCTTATTTCTTCTGCCATTTTATTTTCCGGAAATTATTTCAACAAAATTGAAATATTTGCCAAAATTCTACATACGGTCTTTTCTATGTCAGTTCTTCACCAAGCTTCAGAGAAAATACTTGGTGCTAGCTGTGGATGGCCTTTGGGATGAAAAACAGGGAGAAATGAGAACAGAGATGGCAGACAAAGATATTGTTCTTCTTGGAACATATATTTATATAAACGTTTGTTGTGACAATGTTTGTGTTTCAATGCACTGTTAAATACATATAATTTCTAGCGCAAGTAAATCTAACGGGAGATGGCAGGATGGATAGTCCAGGACACTGTGCGCAGTAATGCACTTACACTTTCATGGAGATTGGAGAATGACAGCAGTCAAATCATGGACAAAAGAGAAATTTAGCAAAAGAGTGCAAACCTGGCTTTATAGAAGAATGCAATATGTCCCTGAAAAAGGGTTGTATGTGAAAGAAGTATCTCAGTATTTACACATCGTTTAATAATACTTTGAATAAAAACAATTACATTATATCAAAATTAAAAAAATCGTATATACAGCAACTAGAAATATATAGTAAAACAGGTGTCGGAGTCCTTGTGACCCCGCCTGATCTATGATATGTCAAGGGAAAACTGAGTTAATGTAAAAGTAGATAAACAAACAAATCGTATTGTCGTCGAGGAAATTCAGATACATTTAGGTCGAAACTCGAGTAAAGCAGAAATACCTTACAAATTTAGGCTTAATATTTTGTAATCATGATACAGATGTGGTCTTTTAATGTTAAAAGGAAATCTAAGACACTCCTGAAAATACAAAAACCGGCTAGGTTATGCAGCAGTGCCAAACTTGTTTACAAAATTTAAATGCGTATTTAAAACGACTAAACACATGTCATGCTCTAACAAGATATCTGTGAGCCAATGCTCACTAGTGATACCCCCGCTCTGATGTGAATATGCAAAATAAGCAAAGTCGACATTTAACAGAAAGCTGGCATCCGATTGGTACAGAAATATATCCCACAATATGGCATGCCTAAACAAATAGTGTGTTAAAATTTCAAGCATCTGCGATAAATAGCTGCTGAGAAATCTTTGAGGAAAATTTGTTTGAAAATTTTGGCTAAATATAAACAAAGTACTCATTTAACAGGAAGTTGACGTCCGATTGATACAAAAATATATCCCACAATATGGCATGCCTAAACAAATAGTGTGTTAAAATTTCAAGCATCTGCGATAATTAGTTGCTGAGAAATCTTTGACGGAAATTTGTTTGAAAATTTTGGCTAAAAATAAACAAAGTCATTATTTAACAGGAAGTTGACGTCTGATTGATTCAAAAATATATCCCACAATATGGCATGCCTAAACAAATAGTGTGTTAAAATTTCAAGCATCTGCGATAATTAGTTGCTGAGAAATCTTTGACGGAAATTTGTTTGAAAATTTTGGCTAAATATAAACAAAGTACTCATTAAACAGGAAGTTGACGTCCGATTGGTACAAAAATACATCCCACGATAAAGCATGCCTATACCAATAGTGTGTAAAAATTTCAAGCATCTGCGTTAAATAGTTGCTGAGAAATCTTTGACGAAAATTTGTTTGAAAATTTTGGCTAAAAATAAACAAAGTCGTCATTTAACAGGAAGTTGACGTCTGATTGGTACAAAAATATATCCCACGATATGGCATGCCTATACAAATACTGTGTAAAAATTTCAAGCATCTGCGATAAATAGTTGCTGAGAAATCTTTGACGAAAATTTGTTTGAAAATTTTGGTTAAAAAATAAGCAAAGTCGTCATTTAACAGGAAGTTGACGTCCGATTGGTACAAAAATATATCCCACGATATGACATGCCCTAAAAAACACCGTGTAAAAATTTCAAGCATCTGCGATAAATAATTGCTGAGATAAATGCGACAGAAATTTTTGTTACGGACGGACGGACAGACAGACGGACAGACAGACACACAAGGGTAAACAGTATACCCCCTCTCCTTCGGAGCGGGGGTATAAAAAGCATACAGAAATGAAGATTGAAATGTAAAAATAATGACAATCTACATAACAAACATCTCTTTATCTCAAAACAACCACACTTTGAACCCCGTTAAACCGATCACAATTCCACCATTAAACATGGCTGCAGCTGTTACATGACCCCAATCGAAGAGCAGGGATTTATGGGACAACACTAATTGTCAGTTCTAGTTATTTGAACGAACCCAGAACATAACACAAGTCACAAGTAATAGCTTTCCAAAAAGCTTTCCTGACTAAACAAAATTATTCAATGGAAGCATGCATGTATCAATTTGGCTATCTTAAATGGAAGCACGCATGTATAAAATTAAAGGCTTATAATAAATGAATTTTGATTTTCGCTGCTGATCATAAATTCATAAACAGAGAGAATCCGTGGGGGTGAGGAGAGTGGGTATCTTTTTTATTGTAACTTCAATTCAATTAGAATTCCTTAATTTCAGATTCATTTATTACATGCTCCGACAAAAGTGGAAAGGGGGGGGGGCAAATTAATGGGCTGAAATTAAGTTGGAGCAATTTATGAATGCATACTATAAACTGTCCCAACCCAGGTTATACCCCTTTAACTTGGGTCGACATTGAGTTAATTTCTGAGTTAACATATATTATAATACATGTATCATCTAACCTAAACTTTTCTAATGTGGGCACTTCAATGTGATTTATTTTTACTTTGTATTGTAGTTATTCAAAGCCGTGATGTAACTTTCTTCCGATAAGGTTCTGCAATATCTCCGAAGAATAGAAATTCCCGGAGATATTGCAGTAATGACTAAGAATATAAATAACACTGGAGAAAAGGGAAATTCTAAAAAAAAAAAAGATTTTTATGAAGAGGACAAACTGTTCCTCGTGGGAGGAAGGGGAGGAGAACTTTGAACCCTACGTCCATAGTTGTGGAGGAGTTTCTCGGTAAAGCGTTTGGAATACCACATACAAAAATAAATCACACCATATGGCATTCCTAAACAAATAGTGTGTTAAAATTTCAAGCATCTGCAATATATCGTTGCTAATTTGCTTGAAACTTTACATTCAATACCCTTATATGTTAAACTTACCAAAAACATTTCTAATTCCTTCTTTCAGAAATCCACCTAAGACTTCTTTGTCGTGTTGGAGGAAGGGGAGGAGAGGATGTTCTTGTCCAGGACTGGATAGGAATTCTCCCGGTTCTTGACTACGTTCCACAACCTAAATAATGGGAGAAAGATGATTATTTCTACAGAGGATAAGCTCAGTAAAGTTCCCGGCGAAGTCTTCAAAACTGCTGCCGACTCATTTTTTGCCACTCAATTTAAATTTACGATGAGAAGAGGAACCATTGTAAGTACCATTTATTACAAATTAAGTTAAAACTTTTCACGATCATATTTACAATTAAATCAAAAAGATTTGTACAAAGCATATACGAGCTTAAACAAGAGGCCCAATGGCCACATCCCCAGAATTTTCAATATTTCAATTTATTGTCAATTTTTTTGTTTTCTTTTTCAAAAACTTTTAAAGTACAGAAGAATGACAACAATATAAATCTAAATGTAATCATTTGAAGGAATTAAAATTATATTTAATCTCGAAACTGTCTTTTTTCTGTAACTCTAATTTTAGATTAACAAGTGGATGGAAATGCAAAATGAATGGAATGTTTTCAAAGATCCACTGAAGTTACTGAGTAATTAATTGAAGTGATTTAAGCAGCAAGATGAAATATATCAAGAATGAACTGAAAAATTAAAAATATTAAAGTCATTTTAAGCAATATACATGTGATATGTATGTGATATGTATGTAATACATTTGAAAAACGTACGTTTGATCCACATATATTAAACGTATGGCATGTATTACGTATGTCTAACACACGTGTAACGTACGTTTCACATATGTTCATTAACGTACGTTAAACACACGTGGTACTAAAATCACGTTAAACGTATGTGAGGTCACATATGTATCACACATGTTTAACGTATGGAAAACATATGTGGCACATTTTGCTGTGAAGCACTGATAATTTATTTGAGGGCAATTTGAGAACAGTCATTGCATTATAAATTGTGCAAAAACTAGCAATATTTAAGCATTTCTTTTCATTGGGGAGGAGTTACTCTTGTGTTGAACATTCAAGCAGAGAACTGTTGAAGCGAAAACAAAAATAATAATTCTAGCATTTTTCGAGTACCTTTTCCACAAAGATGTAAAGAAAAGATGAAGATAAAAATCAGCTCTTGACGGAATCAACCGATAAAAATTATTTACTTTTGTTTTATGTCGTCAAGACAACACTTAATATGATCCTCAAAAGGATACCTTGACAAATTTTAGCTTAAATTAACTTTAGGGTTTACCCTAATTTATATGTCTTATTGTAATAAAATAACATATAAAATTTCACTCATTTTTAGGGTCCATTTGTCTTTCCGTATGGCGGGCCATACACACGAGGATATTGATGCCTGCTTCAGTTAAGTGTAAGATAAAGTAAGAAGGAACGACGCAGAGACCTTGGAGGATCAGGTTAACCTATTACCGAACGTAACTAATATCAAGGATTTAACAAACGGTCTTGTCTTGAAGGCAATATTCGTGACGTTCGGAAGCATACACAGTCCCAGTATTTTAGATTCAAACAGATCGAAAATGTTGTGGAACCTTACTACACAGGATAGCATGATTCAGCATGGAAAAATATTAAAGGGGGACTTCATATAGGAAGAAAGAAAATAATATAGTTAATACATAACAAAGTTGATTGATGCTGGTTTGATGAAACCAATGCTTTTTTGTTTTGTTTTCAATTAATTTTTAAACAGTTAGCATCGAATACAGAAATTCAAATTATTACATGTGGATTTACAACTAGTGAATATTTGACAATTTTGATTTCTTTGTTGATGAGAAATGTGAATGGTTTCCTACCCGAAATCTAGTATGGTTAGGTTTGTGTCGGGATATGGAAAACGGGAAACTTTTTATTACAGAAGACATAATTCAGCGGCTTAAAATTTGTTTGAACACTATTCAATGAAAGGTAATGAAAAACAAAATGTTTTTTTTTTCAGGCTAAAGAATTGACAAAAGAGTAGGCCAAATTATTTCAATGAAAGCAGTTATTGGCAATACTGTTAGACTGAAGACAAGATATTTGTATGATTGCAATATGAGTCGAGCAAGTTGGAACTCAAAGGTAAAAATTTCTGCGAATGCTTTCAATGAAATCAATTTTTGGCGGGAAAGTTTAAATTCCTTAAACGTAAGCGGTTGTCTTATAGAGAGTTTTGACACATCAGATGTATGCGATTTTCATTTGTTTTGTGACGCCTCAGATGTAGGCTACGGTGGTTTTATTGATCATTATCTCTATTGACGATCAAAAGAATAGTGTCGGAAATGTGTTTGGTAGTTGGACAAAAAATGAAATTCAGAAAATTTCAACATGGAGAGAGTTGGAGGCTGTGAACAGGGTTGTCAAAAGTAATATTTTAAATTTAACCAATAAAACTATCAAAGTTATTTCAGATAACAAAAACGTTTCTTTCTAGGATTTTACAAATTGGTTGTAATAAATTTTATCTCAAAAACATTACTGACGAAATTTTTAAGACGTGCTAAGATAATACTTATTCGAGTCAATCCTGTTTGGAAGCTGAGGGCAAAAAATAAAAAAGCTGACACTTTGAGTCGTTTGACAGATATGGATGGTTGGTCAGTCGATGATGAAATTTTTTAATATTATGAAAAACTGTTGGGCATTAATACAGTTGATCGGTTTGCAACACATTATCACAAAAAAAGTGTCAGATTTAATTCAAAGTATTGGTGTCCAGATATTGAATTCATAGATGCTTTCAATGCAATTTGGAAAGAGGAAAACAATTGGTTGTTTCCTCCCCCAAATCTAATAGCAAAAGTTATAAACAATGTGATCTGCTGAGAAAAGAAATCAAAGTACCGCAGAACTGACGACAGTTTGATTGTATCGATGTTTATTTATTTTATAATAACGATTTGTTATTTTGCCTGACAAGTACATGTAGTTTCTAATCTGTATTTGAATTACGCCATATTTGTAATATGAATTATCGGACTTTTTCGACAAGAATTTCGAGATACCCCATATAAATCATGTTAAGTAAGATTTAAAGATAGAATTAATTCAATAAAACTATGTATCAGTTATAGAATAATTTCTAAAAAATTGTATGGATTCAAACAATATGAAACTCTAGTCTCGCTCAACAAGACGTTCGGTTGTAGCCGTTAATCTCCGTCAAGCAAGAGAGACTCTATTGTCGAAGATTTACGGAGACAACCAAGCGTCGAGTTGAACGAGACATTATTGAACTATGGCGTAGGAATACATACTACTACAAAATTATCTTAATTGTTCGTACCATTTAAAATCTGACTATTTCAAGTTATTATTAAATAAGTTTCCTTGAAAATCAATGCTTTAGCACACATTTCATCGAATTTATCGATTATTTTCAAGAACTTTGTCTTGCCAGCGGCGATGATTTGTGCTTAGGTCCAAACACTGTTTCACTTTCGGTGTGCGAGAGTAACTGCATAGGAGAGTTGATTAAAATCAACTCCCAAAAAGTATAGACGATATTTAGAAAATGAAGATGTCCCGAGAACAACGGTATACAGAAAGATAATCGATCAAGTAATCGTTTCGCCTGATGTAAATGAACTGTATGCTTCAATGCATTCAGCTTTACAAGACGCCCAAACATGTTTAGATACTGAAGAAGAACGCGACGATTTCGCTTGTGGAGATGACTTTGACTATGACGACGAATTGGTGGGGAATGGTGATCGTGTCATCATAAATGATCTGTTAAAGGATAGTGGCAGTGACACTCATGAGAACATGTTAGAGAAAGATCTCTCATTTGAGGAAGAAATTATTGACTCTATTTGCAATAATTCATCCTTATCATTTCATGAAATTGCGGTCCTGATAATGACTTTGAAGAGCACTTTTAATTTATCTTGCACTGCAATAGCATTCATGCTAAAAATAATAAAATTAACAATGCCAAAAGACAACCAAATTCCAAGTCTTTCAAAGCTATATGATTATTTTCAAGGAAATGAAGCACTGTTTTCAAAGCATAACTTTTGTGGCATGTGCGACAACTACATAGGAACAGATGCGTCGGAGTGTAACAAATATAAAAACAGGAAAGTTCAGTTCTTCGTTGAAATTCCATTGAAAGAGGAACTGAAGCGAATTTTGCAGAGTAAGCTTTTATGTTGTCACAATGAAAAACAAAACTGTAAGATATACTGTAGATTCAAGTAACACCATACTTTGCGTGAATGAACATGTCCTGAAAATATGCTTGCTTTGTTGATTTATGCGATATATAAAGGTAGCGATATTGCAGTACAAAAAATGCATGGGTTTAATATAAATTTTCCCCTGCAATGATCGCTTCCTTCATATTTCACACGAATAATCAAAGAAAGCATTCTAATGTTTATATTTACATCTGAATTAATAATAAGTCAGACATTCTCATGATTATTTCGCACAGTCCGTGATTTTTTCTTAGTTGCCTAAGGTTACGACCGATCGATAATCTAGTCAAAACTGGATCGTGTAGATTTCAGTCCTGTCAGTCCCTATAGAACTATATATCAAAATCGGTTTCCCTAAGAAATAGAGGAGGGAATCGTTTAGCTTAGTATTGTAGAGTGAATAATAAAACCAATATGGCTATCGAAGATGCGCGTTAATAACGCAAATACACCTATCACAGTGATCTAAGGCGGTATTCTATTCACGTAATTTTTAACGGATTTAATTGATCAATGCATGAATGTAGTAAAATAAGACATTGAAATCATCTACCGAACAACCCCCCCCCCCCTTTCAGCTGAAAAAAAACTTATTACCTGCGTGTTATTATTCAGATAAAGAGGAAAGTAAAGAAATCGAAGAAGAGAGTGAAAATTTCTAATGTATCAATGATGTTATATTTCAATTTATTCGCATAAGACAACACAGCAGTTCTAACAAGGTATCAAAACACGGACGTCATTATGACTAGCGTCATGCATGCGTTTACTGTTTGATACTAGTTAGTACTTTGCAAACACATCCTGAACAAAAAATAATCTTGTTTAAAATCATATTGATTTGTATTAACTATGAAGTAGAACATGTTTTATTTAATTTTCATTTTTAAAATGAACAAATTTAAGTTTAAGTTCTTTTGCAGGCCAGGTAGAAGATATATGGAATCCTCAGATGAGAGTTAAGAAGAACCACCACCAAAAAGAAGAAAAGTCAGGCAAAACGGTCAGGACCTCCAGTGCTACCAATTCTGTCGGCGTAAGGATCATTTTCAAACAAACGTAATGAACATGTACATAACTGCTCAAAATGCAAAATATTACAGGGTCATTTTCTTTGAACAGAGATATGTCACAAGTAACCAGGGATATTACACCTCCACTCCTTTCCCTGCAAAGTACGTTTAGTATGATGGAAAGCGCATCTTTTAAAACAAGTGGTAAACAAAGTGAAAACATAAGCTGTTTTCAAAATACATTATATGGAGTCTTTAAAACAATCATAACATGCGGGTGTACATTTAGTATGTATATTTATTTAATGACTGTATGTCAGGAGACAAGCGTGTAGCGGTGTACACCTTATAAAGTATTATACAGCAACCATGCATGTTGTCTAAATTTGTTTACACAGAATGTTCTCTGAATTCCATGGTCTCTTTATCATAACAAACAACCGCCAGTATAAATTCTCACAAATCTCATTAAGAGAGTCTGGGAGATATGTATACGGACTCCGGGTCGTGCATGCAATCGATGCCCGCGGATAACCTCCTAATGTAGAGGAGTGACTGATGATACGCAGTTTGACCTACCGACCAGTTACTTGACTTACTCGAATTTTTCAAACTCGGACTGTCTAATTCTTAGAATTCCAATTTACAAAATATGATTGCTCATTTTCTCAACACTATAAAGTCTCTTTCACCTTCCACAAAATGCACGTGTACCGCAGAATGTGGTTATTAATAAAGTGAGGAATGAGAATACAAATAAAAATACTGAAACAAAGTAAAAAGATAACAATTGTAAAACAGAATACATGTGTTGATATGGTTTAATAAATAATGTGAAAATAATATTTTTAACTATGAGCTTCAAGCCTTGAAATGAAATCAAATGATCTATTATCAATGTACTGAATAACTAGAATGGTGAGTATTGTTCAATCAACAAGGCATCGTCTGTTTCATCTGTAACAACACTGGGATTGCTTGTTGCGAGAGACACTTATAAAATTGCTAGTTTGCTTATTGGATAATTTTATTTCACTTAAGATCTTCACTCATATGTGGGAAAATATTAAGTAATAAAAAAACGAGATAATAAAAATCAGTTAATTACTTAATTATCGGCCGCCAGGAAACGGGCGATTTTATGTTATGGTTTTGTAGAAGTGATGATAATTAACTGCGTGCTAAAAACACTTTACTGCTGAGATAAATTTAGGCTAAATAGCCTTAAATTTAATTACAAATTGTGTTTAATATTTAAAACATATGTTAAATATATATTATATCATTAAAAGGTGACTTTTCTTTTTTATTCCTCAGCCTTGTTGATTTGGTAGAATTTATTGGTGGCCCTGTTTACTGCAAACATGTGTGTATATTTGTAAAAAAATTAATAAATGCGTTTTAAATCGTTTTTTGGATTTTTGAGATTGTTGACGGATTGTTATTGTCATTTTTTCATCTACTGACAATTTATTTTAACTGACATTTCTTTTAACATTGGTACAAAATAATCAAAATGTTTTAACAAATTCAAAATGCATGTTTTTTTCAAAGTAAATATGTTTTCGATTTATTTGTATATATCTGATTCGGGGTCGGCAAATTCCCGTGCTTTTTAAAAGATAGACAAAGGAAATCAGAAAACAATCGGGATCGGGTTTCTTAACCGGTGGCCCTGTTTACTGCATACACATGTGTAGATGTGTTTATTTGTTACGTTTTATATTTACTATTTACTTTTTACTGACATTTGTTTTAATTGGTACAAAAAAAAACCCAAAAGCTTAAAATAAAGATACAATTAAAATACATTTTAAAATACATTTGTTTAAAGTTTGTGTAATTACTAATTCTGTGTTTACATGGCTATTTCCAACTGGTATGTTTGGATTTTCACATGAACGAGATCAACATTTTTCATTATCAATGTATTTCAAAAATAGATTTTATAATTACAGGTGTAATTTCCGGAAAAACTTAAAATATGTGGTGCATTCTGCAGTAGAAGTAGATTTGTCACATTTAAAATTGGAAATATGAATTAATATCAGAATCAGAAAAAAAAGCCAGAACAGTCACAGCTGGAGATACTAATATTTAGAAACTGTGAATACAATGATAAATTGTTACAAAATTCATACATGTTTAAGAAAAATATCAGAGGTACTATAGCTTACTTTATAAATTAATTGTATAATCGTTTGGCAATGTTTAAAGCTCTTGGCCCTCCGAGCATATATATATGACACTTTCAGGTGATGATTTGCATTTGCCTGAATTAAGCATGATCATAAACAATATCAGTTTTGATGAAGCTGAAAAAAGAGGAAACTGCTTTAATAGCATTAGAAAATATCCTTTACTTACAGCTATACATTTTGAAAGACGGTTCAAAGCTTCGATTTATAATTACTGGAAAACAAAAGAAGTAACTGGTTAGTTTTCCTGTGTTGAATTTCAAAATCGGGGAAGTCCTATGTTTTTTTGGATCATAATTAAATAATCAGTATCCAATAATCGAGAGTGCTTTTGGGGTCAAGTTCCGCTCAGGAAAAGTCAACCGCAATGCTGATGCATTTAGCCGTAAACCAGTACCCAAAATAAGAACCGTTACATGCAATTCTGGGACTGTACTTCAGACTATAGAAAGGTTCAACTTAAATGGATATTCGGAGATATCTCATGCACAAATATAGAGTCATTTGGTACATAGAATAACATATCAAATTTTAATCTTAAGTTTCAATTTAGATCGCTAAAAGCAGCAAAATATTATAACGTGTGCCAGAGGAAGAGAAATAGAGTTTTGTACAGTGACATCATTTTATCAATGTTGAAGAAGGAATCAGCATCTATAAACTTGGCTTTCTTAAAAAAAGATAAGGTATGTTGGTTGTGTGACAACACTTTTTAAAAATATTAGATACATTTGCACTATTTACCACTCTGGTCCCATCTTGCAATAATAACTCCTTCCCTAGGAATTACTATATCTACATTTATTAAAAGAAGAGCTTCAGTTGATGTAAAGACGATTTTAGGTAACCTGAGTCACTAGGTATAGTCCATAACATAACCCAGTCACGGTTTCCGGAAATATTATTTCCGATTTTAGTTTCATGTTTATAATTTTATTGAACACCGAGCCCGATTGTGTTTTCTGTGACATAAGGCGGGAAATCCAAAATTTATCCCTTGTATTGGTAAAAATTTGTGTTATCATATAAATCAAATATGAAATAACTAGTTAATATCTGTAACAAGTGACATGGAGTAAGACACAAGGTATTGTTATAATTGTCAAAATCTTAATAAAATTTTTACATTTTTTTCCCTATAAGGTCATTTTCAAAATTATCTTTAGTAGCATAATCTGATAAACACAGTGAAGAATTAATACTTTAAACTTAACGATTTTGACTAAATTAGACGAATTTTTGTTGTCTTATATTGCTTTGTTGTATTGGTAGTGACACCTTGAAATACCTCTTCTAAGTGAAATCAACATCATTATGTGGCATGTTACCACCCTCACAAAATTAGAAGAACTTACACAGGAATATGATTATGCCACCTCTTGATTTCGATGTTTAAAAAGTTCTAAACTCTTTTGAAAGGATGAGGGTATGATTATTTACTTTGTGTAAATATTAAATGCAACTTTGAGAAAATATCTTCGGATTGATTCTCTCTTTTAAATATTGTAACAAATTTAGGTAACCTGCATCAATGGCTTAATTTAAGTAAACTTAACAAATTAATAATGACCAGTCTGTGTTTTTTCCCATGATTTTTTATTTGGGTGAACTTAACTTTTTTCACAATTTTATCTTTTTTCTGTTTTCATTACTTGACAATAGATGTAGAAGATAAAAGAAATCCCACACCAGATTTGTAGATTCCCAACAAAATGCAGACCCCATTAGATTATGATGCCATCCCTTTCATCATAATGAGAAAAAAGTATTAGAATGTCACCAGGGCTGTGACAGAGACAACTAGAGGTACTGTGAGCAAGCTCACGATTGATACCTCCCCCTAAAGAAAAAAAAATCATAACTTAAGTATTTTTCTATTACAAATAAAATGATGGATGCTATCTCATTAACCGTTCATGTCCTATCAATAACAACTGCTCAATTTTTTTTAAATTGTTAATGCTAATATGAGTACACAAACCAAATTATATTATTTAAATTGCATTTATTTCAACTTAACTGTAAATGCATGAAGACATTTGCATCCTTATGATAACAAATATGACTGAAATCAAACCATAATCCACATGTCAAGCAGCCATTAAATGTTTTGAATTCTTAGCATCACGGGCCCGATTTTTTTCCACAAAAAAAGATAAAATGCATCAGGGCGGGCAATTTCCAGATGGGCAGGTGGGGATGATAATCTAACAATTAATTTTATATGACCTTTTTTAAAACAATGACCTTGACCTTGCACGAATGACCTTGGTTCAAGGTTATGACACACCCTCAGGTCATAAGCAATCTTTGTGTGAAGTAAGACATTCTAATGTTTCTACAAAAGAAAGATATGGACCAGACACGAATTTTGTACTTTTCCTGCCCTTTACCTTGTCCAAATGACCTTGGGTTAAGACCATGACACACCCTCAGGTCATAAGCAATTTTTGTGTGAAGTAAGAACTTCCAATGTTTCTCCATAAGAAAGATATGGACCGGACACGAATTTTGCACAGACAGACGGACAGACAGGGTGATTCCTATATACCCCCCACCACAAACTTCGTTTGGGGGGGGGGGGGGTATAACAATAAGAAGCGATTCAAAGCCAGGAAAGATGTAAGTGTGCAATACTTTTTAAATGCATTCAATAAATATTATCACCTACAGCACTGTATCTAAGCCATTAATTACACAACCAAGTCACTTATCAGTGTGATCTCAATACAGATAAAAAAATAACAATGTCACTGAACATAAACCAGTCACTATATAACATTACCCAATCGAAGTATAACATACCACAGTCACAGAGAAACATAACCCTGTCCCTGTATAACATTACCCTGTCTCTGAGAAACATAACGTTGTCACTGAGAAGTATAACTGTCACTATATATTATAACCCAGTCCCTATATAACATAACTTGGTCTCTGAGAAACACAATTCTGTCCTTGTATAACATAACCCAGCCTCTTACATAAACATAACCCAGTCATGGTATACAGGAACTGGGTTATGTTCTCAGAGACTCGTTTATCTTTCTCAGACACAATGTAATGTTATACAAGGACTGGGTTATGTTTCTCTGTGACTGGGTCATAATATACAAGCACCGGGTTATGTTTCTTCATGACTGTGTTATGTTCTCAGAGACCGGGTTATGTTTCTCAGTGACTGAGTTATGTTATACAAGGACCGGGTTATGTTTCTCAGTGACCGGGTTATGTTTCTCAGAGACAGGGTTAATGTTATTGAGGGACTGGGTTATGTAATGCAAAGACTGGGTTTTGTTTCTCAGGATGAACATACACACCGTATATACATACAATCATAGAGGTCAATGTACCAGTGGAAAAGCACGTAGTCGGATACAAAATAGAACTAACTTCCAAAAATTATCAGATAGAAATCATGTTCAACCACCTACTAAGGACAAACCTACATTTTAAAGGAACTACAACGTTTAATGCAACTGTTATCAACTTTTCCGAAAATTGGAGGTTAAAGAAAACTAGCTTGTTTATAAATACGGTACATCAGTTCTCTTTAAAAAGGTAACTTCGGTTTTCAATCCTATCAACTCCATAAGGCATAACATGGGGGCCTATTGTACGTAAGTTGTTTTACATTGCAATGTAAATAAATGCACCCTTTGCAATGAGTTGCAAAGATTTAAGTTTTTTTAAAATAATAATTATATATTGCAATACATGTAATATTCCAGGATTATTGAAATAATTTTACTCTTTGACAAACTTTCAACAAATTATACTAGTATTATACATGTAATATTTATGCAAATCTTTATTTTTACCATGTTTAGTATACAAATTAAATCATTGATATTTGTTATAATTCCAATTTTAAATGAAATTACAAATATTATAAATTGTTTATTATAAGAATAAACAGAAATTAAATTAATCAATTTTTTAATCAGTAATGAACCAATTTCTGAATAATTAAAGAATGTGACTAATTGATAAGCAAATATCAACCCTTTCATTATATTTAAGTGCTTATCCATAAGACCTTTTTTTGTAAATTTATTCAAAGCAAATGCACATACAGGGTGTCCCAAAATATATGTTACACTTTTAATCATCAATAACTTTATCAGATCAAAAGCAATTTCAAAGATTTTTCGTCAATATCTAGTGCATTGTTATAAATTTTATTTGATAAAATTTCGGGAAGCTCTGCTAAATAGTCAGGTAATTATGACGTCATAATGATGTCATCACATTTATTAAGATGGAACCTTCATGTGAACAGCTGGTAGAAATTGTCAAACTTTACTATGAGTGTAAATCTGCTACTTCAGTCATTAGAACTATGAGAAAACAACATCCTGAAATGAAAGTGCTCAACAGAATGCTTATTTGTAAGGAAGTTTGAAGGTAAAGGCACCATAAATGACACAAGACACAATTCTGGTATTGGGAGACCGAGGAGTGTCCGTACTAAAGAGAACATTGATGCCATTGATGGACTTATTACTGAAACGCCACAAAAATCAGTTAGACGGGTACTGCATGAACTAAATGGCAACATAAGTAAATCTAGTGTTCACAGAATACTCAAATTTGATTTAAAACTGATTCCTTACAAGATAAGTGTATTGCAGCATTTGAAAGAGACAGACATTAGAAGTCGTTTAGAGTTTGCCCACTGGATTTTAAGTAGACCCGACTCTGAAAATTTAACAGATGCCATATGGTTTTCCGATGAAGCCCACTTCCATCTCAATAATGTTGTTAATAAACAGAATTTTAGATTCTGGGGTTCGGCAAAACCCAATTTTTATGTGGAAAAACCTCGAAACTGTGAGAAAGTTACTGTTTGGGCTGCATTAAGTTCAAGGGGAATAATTGGCCCTTTTTTTCTTCGAAGACACCGAAGGCGATACAGTGACAGTAAATTCTGAACGATATTTAAAGTTAATGAAATCTAAATTTCTACCAGCCCTTAGACGAAAAGTTGTTAATTTGGATAATGTGTGGTTTCAACAGGATGGTGCTACGCCACACACTGCAGGTTGTGTTATTCAGTGACTTTACAACACGTTTGGTCATCAATACATTTCGAATCGTGCCGCAAATGTTTGGCCACCGCATTCCCCAGATATGAACCCCCGATATGAACCCCCTTGATTTCTTTCTGTGGGGTTATCTAAAAGACAAAGTGTACTCTCTTTCCCCACAAACAACATAGGACCTAAAACAGAAATTACGCGAGAAATAAGATCAATCTCTGTTGATACATGTAAAGCTGTGATCAAAAACTTCAGAAATTGTGTTCAAACAATGTTAAAGGCAAAGGGACATCATTTGGAACATATGTTGTAAAATGACATATGTTGTTCCAAAGAAATTGTTTGGTGATTAGTAAGGAAATTGCAACAAATGTATGCTTAACAAAAAATTTAAAACAATTTTGTTATATGTTGTAAATTTCATAAATGTAACTTACCGTATTAAAATTTTATAACAGTTTAAAAGAGTAACATATGTTTTGGGACACCCTGTACATATTGTAGAGAATGTATTATTTATCAAGATGTATCTTTAAAGAAGTTTATAAGCATAAACCACAAAAAATATATCAATAAAAATATAAAAACCAACCTTAGTGCTATCCTGTTCGAAATGTATAAAATAAAACACATGATAAAAATCTTATTTCAGGCATTCAGATGGATTCGAATTGTGATTGATATTTCCCCTTGTTTATAGACTACTTGTGTAACATAGTTCCAGAATTTGGGTTGGGTCAACAATGAATCTGAGTTGAACATTGTTTTGGAGGCTCACAAACGGTCATCACTATGTTCCTTGGTAAGATTTGGTTTAATGTTGAAATACTAGTTTGAAATTTTTCATTGACAATTTTATACTTATTTAAAGGGACCTGGACACGATTTCAGATGAAAATTTTATTTTTGATTTTTATGTATTAAATAGTTTGTGTATTTTGAATGATTTACCAAAATTTGAATGTTAGAAGTCGTGTTATTATAAGCGAGATACAGAGGAAAGAAGTCGTTGTTATGTAAACAAAGCTCGAGTCTTATATTTGTTTACAAAAAATGTAAAATAAAGAAATTACCATTTCTTTGACAAAATAACTTGTGAAAACAAGATAAACTTATTAAATGTGTTCATGAATAAGTTTATTAACAACAAAATGCAACATTAGATTGAAACTTTTACCAATTCAAGACATATGTAAACAATAACAGGTCTCGAGCTTTGTTTACAAAACAAAGAATTTTAACCTCTGTAACTCGCTTGTAACTCGATATTTGACTTTCAAATTTTGACAGAGCATTAAAAACATCCATATTGAAAATTCTAGACATTAAAAATGAAAAAATAAATTTTGAAAAAATTGAGCTCAAATCGTGTCCAAGTCTCTTTAATTTTATGATCCGATTTATTGAATTTTATTGAATAAATTTAAGTAAATTTCATAACATCAGTAATAATACCAGTTTGTTAATTGTTAAAAGTGTATGGTTGTTGTTTGAAGGTCAGACGATAAGAAGATGAAGGGAAAAAAAGAGAAAACTTGTATGGCAACACGAAGATGTCAACACTTGTCAACAGTATATGTCCATTTATTGTTGATAGGAGTATTGTATATACAAGTCAATTTAGAAAAGGAAGAAAAGCTCCACCTTGAGGAAATCATCAGGTGAATGAAAAAATGAAAATAACAATCCGCCAACCATATCAAAAATCCACAAAAGGAAATACAAATTCAAAGCAGAGCAACACGGACCTCCAAAAAAAGGTAGGATCATATGCCTAGGAGGAGTGAGCATTCTCTGCTGACCGGTGAATACATCTAATAAGCAATTGCTGCAGGTAAAGGGGGGTCAATGCTGTAACTGAGCCACCTGAGGAGTGCAACATTCCTGACTCCTAATGGCAATAAATGAGAATAGTACACTGTGTGAATTGCTTAGCTGTTCCAATGACCCCCAAAACAAAAGTAATTGCATATATTGTATGATCATTAATTTAATTTAATTGTATTGTAGATTTCAGACCATGTGTACGAAAAGAAAAAAAATTTCTGATACAGAACTCTAGAAAATTGGCTGTGATGCAAAACTTCACATCAGATATATCACCAGGTAAAACTTCTCAAACCCAAAACATCAGACATAATATCAAAGAGATTCATGACACAGTGCAAGGAATATGTAGTAAAGGTCTTGCTGTATTGACTGACATCAGATTCCTGACATATTGCATGGACTCTCATGTCACATGATGTAGTACAGCTTTGCTGTATTGACTGACATCAGATTCCAGATATAATGCATGGAAACTCATGTCACCCAACGTAGTAAGGCTATGTTGTGTTGACTAACATGATATTCCTGACATAGTACATGGAATCTCAATAAACCCAATGTAGTAAGGCTATGCTGTATTGACTGGTATAAGATTCCTGACATAGTACATGGAATGTCATGTCACTCAATGTAGTAAGGCTATGCTGTATTGACAGACATCAAATTCCTGACATAGTGCATGGAATCTCATGTCACCAAATGTAGTTAGGATATTCTGTATTGACTGATATAAGGTGGCACGGGCCAGTTTTTTTTTATACATTTCATTGTAGCCAGGGGATGTGTGTCTTCGGAACTCTGTAACTAGAATTTCCTCAGTCCCCATTGAGCACAAATACCTTTAATTCACTTGTTATAGGGTCAATCACTAATTTCTGAAGAAAATTACTAGTCAAAACCTGTAAAATTTTCTACATACTGGATTTTATGAGATTTTGACCCTTTCATATTTTGCTAATTTTTCATAATTTTTCAGCTTTTTATACCTCCCCCAGCTAATTCCCTGCAAAGGGTTGACCTTCCGTACCGTGTGCATGTTGCACCATCATATGTCAGAAACTTACCGGTGTATAGGTTACAATGTCCCATCCACCTACTTTTCGTGTTATTTTACCTCCCGTCTGTCACTTGCAATTTCACTGTGTAAAGTCAACACAACAGTCATAGCCGCGGTTTCGCATTTTACTTCTGATTCTCGTGTACCTAACATATGGGGCCTACATATTGCATGTCAATTTCAACAAGAGACATCCCTCTAACTAATGATAATCATTAAAAATCATTTCATGAATTTTAGCAACACTCATAAGCCTTCAAGTACAGCAACTCTCAATTTTACAAAAATTGACGGGTACTTCATCCGAAACTGTCCCTTGCTACCTAAGATTCTTGCATGGCATATTGAATCTCATGTCTCACAATCTAGTAAGGCTATGCTGTATTGGCTGACTTCTTTTTAAATAACGCTTCATTTACAATTTTCTAGCTAAATACAAACGTGCATCCAACAAGGCGTGGGACGTTGTTTTACCTCGATGTTACACATGTGCTTGAAAATCAAACCTGAGCATATTCACCCCCCTCCGGAAACAACACGCATAAACAATTCAAATGACCTCGCATTATTACAAAAATGGAATAGTTAGACCTCTTACATATAGTATTTCATCTCATAAAAATGAGCTATTATCGCGTGCGGAAACGCCCTAAATTCAAAGGGGAATTCCAGAATTATTATGCCTCAGCCATGTCTTGACGTGAACCTTCAGTGAAATACTGTTGTGACACCTGCAAGGCTAACAAAGCTTGTAAAGATTACAGGGACATGGTCACGATTTTGAACAAAAATAATTTTGTTCATAATGCCTTCATAAGGCATCTTTAATTGGCAACCAAACTTGGGTGTCAATTGTTTGAGTTTACAATTTTCATTTTGTTTAACATTAGGATATGTTTATTATTGCTTAAAATGCATAAGAAGATGGAGAAATTAGCTTGAAAACGATTTTAGTGGAATTTTGAACCTATGTTAACAAAAACAGGACACGAACCTTGTTTACATGACTAAGAATTGTGTGCACTATATCTTGTTTATAACTTAACGACTGACTCAAATTTCAATTGATCATTAGAAGCGTTGTAAATAAAAATGTCAGAAAAAAAGAATCTGCAATGCCCCTTTAAATGCGTACATGTAGATGTTGTGAACTTTTTATGCATGTAAAACTTAGGCCCATAAATAATTTACTACAAATATACGAGGACAGATGGAAGATTATCATGAACATGCTGTCCGTGTTGTTTTGAGATAAAAGCAATAGGAAGATATTTATTGACGACATATCCCCTAAATAAACAGCCCTTTACAAAAAAGATGGTATCCCCTGTTTCTATGTTCTCTTGAACGCAATCGTCTGTTCATTTCATCAATGCTTAGTAGGAGATAAAAGGGAAATAATGCATATTTATGAATTCACGTCAGCTTTACCTTGCTCGAAATATTCTTGCACGAAGTTTTTTGAGTTGTGAAGTTATAGTTAAAGTACATTTTATCGAGTATATCATGGATACCCAAGAGGGCGGTGACGAGTTTGCGCAGCAAACGAGTCTCCGCCCTCTTGGGTATCCATGATTTACGAGATGAAATGTACTTTAACTGGCTTGTATCAAGGACCAATCAAATCTTTCGAATTATATGCCCGCGAAAAAAAAATATCCGTAACATTGCCCGCGAAATGATCGACAACATTCGTAAAATTCCGGTGAATTTTCCCGCTTTAGCATCTAGTTATTTCATTGTAGCCGAAGACCTTCGGAATATTCCGTGACTAAAATGCCGCCAAATGTATCATTTTCGGCAGATCACGTGCATCAAATCCCGATCAATTTGAGTCATTATTAGCCTAAAACCGGACGAAGATGGACATGGAGGATCAACAGAGCTTGTTGACGATAGACCTGGGCGATCTCGACTTTTTATGCGGGGATATTATAACAGATGAAGACATTCAACTATCACAAGTTTGTGAAGAAATAGAGCAGGAGCATGATATTTCCGAAGGTTTGTGCCAAATATTAAGCCTCGATGTTGATGTAAATACGGACACGAAAGGGGGTGCTGAGTTCGGTTCATTTAAAATGGATTATCATAATGCTTGCACAGAAACGACGGATTCTGCCCCGAAACTACCAGCTGCAAAATTGGAACCCAATGAGAATGACGATACCCGTTTCGGAGAACCTGCGACGGATGAGGACATTTCCAAGCTAATCGCATCAACTGAAAATGCAAACACCAAAAAAAATACTGCATGGGCTTTGAGGGTCTTTGAAGAATGGCGAAACCAGCGACTTCGCAATTCTGATGCTGAAATCCCGTTTTTGCACGTGATGACTGCGGAGCAGCTGAACTTTTACCTTGGACGGTTCATCATGGAAACCCGTAGGAAAGACGGCGTCGAATACCCACCTCGATCCCTATACCTTATTACCTGTGGATTATTGCGCGATCTTAAGGACAAAAACGTCTTTGACAAAAACATCTTGGACAACAATGACTGTAGATTTAGTGAGTTCCGGAAAATTCTCGATAGCAAGATGAAAGACCTCTTGAAGCGCGGTTTTGGAACATCGATAAAACAAGCGGAGCCCATCATGCCGCAGGATGAAGAAAGCATGTGGAACAAGGGAATATTCGGCGATAAAGATTCGGAAACTCTTCAGCATACCATGTTCTATTACAACTGCAAACTCTTTGGTTTACGTGGACATGACGAACATCACGAACTTGAGTGTAGTCAGTTTGTTCTTGGGACTGACAACTCCGGAAAATATGTAGAATTCATCGGGCGTGCCAGCAAGACGTACAAGGGCGGTTTGGCGCAAATGCAGCTAACAAATAAGCGCATACGACATCACAGTTCAGCTGGTAAGTTAACATTAAAAATAATCCATTTATCTAAGTAAATCAATGACTCATTTATAAATAGTAAAATAGTTGTATAGTGGTAAATGCCCTATTTTTGTTTTGACCCGACCCTCTACCCCCTAGAGAATTTTAAAATTGACAGTAGAAGTTGCAAAGAGAAGGCCTCGACCCCCCCCCCCCCCCGACAAAAACAATTATCTAGTATGGGAACACCAACCCCGGGGAGTTTGTATATCTGCACGTGTTGAAAGATTGTGTAAAGAAATTGAGGTTTCGATATGATCTGATTAACTATCAACTCATTTATCGATATTACATGTTACTTATTTTGATTGTTTCAAAGAATTTTGTTTTTTCTTCCATCTTAGGTGAGCGTTGTATCGCGGACTACTATAAAATGTATTTGGATGGTCTGGATAATGCAGGGTCATTCTATCGACGCCCGTTGCAAGGAAGCCCGCCAAAATATGGAAACCAACTCGTCGGTGTGAACAAACTGAAATCAATGATGAAAGTGATCTGCAAAAAGGCTGGATTGGAGGGAAATTACAGTAACCACTCAGGTAAACGTACCTGCGCAACACAATTATACATGACAGGGGTGGACGAACAAGAGATAATGAGGAGGACGGGTCATCGCTCAGAAAAGGCAGTAAGAAAATACAAACAACCGTGCGACGATATTCTTAAGAAGGTGTCTGCAGTATTGGAACCTATTCCTGGGGTGGCAAAATCCTTGGAGAAAAGAAAGCGCGAGGACGACATGGAAACTGATACCGAACTGCCGTGTCGTCCAACAAAAACATTACGCTCCTTTGGTTCTGACATAACTAATGCCAAAAATGGACAGTATTTTCAAAACTGTAATATTTCTTTCAATTTTTGAAAAGTCTGAGAAATTGTACATTCTCTTATTTTCTAAAAATTCGTTTCTTTTTGTTTTTCTTTTTCTATTTTTTTTTGTTGCTTGTAAGACAATTTTTCAAGCTAATAAATTGATGTTCTTGGATATTGTTTTCATGTATAAAGGTGGAAGTTGTTGTACAGCTACCTGTACAATAACTTCCCGACACTGGAAGTTATTGTACAAATGGTAGCTCCGCCTCCTCAAGGTATCATGATTTATTGAACAGCCACAGACGAGAGAAAATGCACAGGGTCGTGATACAATTGAAAATTGGTGAACGAAAAAATAGCCTACAAGTTACCTATTTGAGGTATTGGTCTTAATTGATAACTCGTACTTATGTACAAATGGTTCAATACGATATTAAACAGTGGTTTACAGCACTAATTTAACTATTATTTTACTCAGGAATCGCGGTGATAGTGCCAATATGTTTCAAAATGTATGTTCTTAATATGTTTCAAGATCCTGTCCATCGCGATAACATCTCGTGTACAAACACAAGTTGTTAATTTGTACGTAGAATGAAAGCTGGGTAACGAAGTGGTACACTAAAAAGCCAAACAAATTTTGTTTGTTCTTCTAACCTTCAAAACCATCACAGCATAGTCCTGTTATTTGCTCCGTTGTTTATATTATTATATTAAATAATATTCCGATCCATTTCATGATTAAAACATAGAAAAAGTGTCACGTCTTAATTTAAAATCTTCAGGGTATATATAAATCAGTGAATTGATAATGATATTTCTCAGTAGTTTTTCAGCCACTTTTAGATGGTTCATAGTTAGGGTCCTTTTTACACCTTGATTCCACATGACACAGCTTGTGATTGCCTTTGTAGTGTTCCACGCAGTTTTCTTACATTGATCTCAAAGTGCTGGAATCCCCATTGCAATTCTTTATAGCCCAATACAAATTAGTTGCTACAGGTTAGTAGAAGAGGTAGGGTGATACTAGCACACATCACTGTACTATATAATTCTACCAAATATGCAAATAGGTAAAAGGCTCATATTAGTTCCGCCCAGTGTACTATACAAGTCTACGAAATATCTAAATTAAGTCAAAAAAGCTTGAAGGCTCTGCATATAATACGTCATCAACTCCACCCACTGTACTATACAATATCTACCTAATATATAAATTAATTCAAAAGGCTCGAAGGCTCTGCATATAATATCTACCGAATATGTAAATGAAGTTAAAAGGCTCGAAGGCTCAACAAAAATACATGTAGTACCAATTATTTAAAATAAGTCAAAAGGCTTGAAGGCTCTGCATGTAAAGTAAGACAAACCCCACTCACTATACAATATAGTATAAGAGTTCTACGCCACTCCATCCCTCACATAGGAAAGGCTCGAAGGCTAGCTCCACCCACTACACTATATAATGGACACCTAACATGTAGATTAAGCCGAAAGACTCGCATGCTAACCATGCCCATGTCTATAAAATATGTAATAAAGTCAAAAGTCTCAGAGGCTAGCCCTACCCAGTGCACTTTACAATGTCTAGCAAATACGTACATTAAATCAAAAGACTAACCTGAATATAAAAGAACTAGGATTATGCTACATTTCATCTGAAGACTTTAAACTATACCAACAGTCATTTATATCCCATCCATGCGTGTAAGTGTTTTAAATCGCAGACAATTGGTAAAGAAAGATAACTCAAGCGAAGTGACAAGATACAATAACTCAATCAACCTAGATTTCATTTTCTTAGAAGATCTCACTTATTATTAAATGTAAAATTTTAAGTTCTTACCGAAGTCTCGATCTCAAACTCTATGATAAATAACAGAAAGCTCAACCACGTATATCAAATATGTAAGTTAGATAAAAGGACCACAAGGTTTACTATAAAATGGGTACTAACCACACCCACCTGACAATTAGCAAAAGGCTTATTTGTGTTCAATATATTTTTTTTAAAAGGCTGAAGAAACACCTATATGGTCTTACAGAAGGCATATAACCTGAATCCACTCATCACATAATAAACTACAGTTACTTTAGACTGAGAATGTTCAAGATCTGACTCGAACTGTAGCAGAAGGCTTAATCATCTAATGTTTTTCATACCAAAAGCACAGAAATCACCACCTACTATTGAAAGGCATACTTTTTACACATCCATACTAAAGACTAACAAAATAGACTCTAACCATTAAAAAAGAATTCATCCAAAAACCATGAATTTTGTATGAATATATCAATTTCTTTAAATTTTTGACAAAGTCACCATCCATGACAATTTAATGACTCCACTCAAGAAATTAAATGTGCATAACATTAAATAAGATGAAAACAGTAAGAGACATTAAACATTAGACATTTAATGTTTAATGAAGTTAACAAACAAACAAAAAAGTCCAAATATCTTTTGTAATTATTAAATAAAATACAAAATCAGCAACAATAACAATTGTACATCAAATGATTGTATCATTATAAGTCCAAGTACATATATCTTGTGTATATTAAAAATAAAATAATCAATAACAATTACAAATTTACATAAAATGATTGTATCATGTTTAAGCAGACATTTTGGCACATGTCTCATGTTAAAAAAATGTAAAAAATAGGTTTACTAAAACTATGTCGTGGTATATAAGTGTACTTATTTGCATATTGTTGACCAAAGTTGTCAGATCAAAGGCATCTGCCCTATAGTGAACTCGCCCTACACTTTTCGCCATGATGCTAATTAGTTTACCCGCGTGCATAGGCACCCCGTTATGGAAAGATTTTTTACATCAAAACTATGTTCCATTTTATTTATTAAAGTTTTTTGTATTAACCAAATTGTCGAATCCAAGGTATCTGTCCACGATGCATGATGAACCCGTTGTACACTTTTCACCATGACCTTAATTAGTTAACGCGAGTTTTTGGTTACCCCGTTATAAAAAGTTATATTTCATCCTCTCACCAAAGAGAGAATCCGCCTGGGGCTTTTGTTTACAACTACTGAATGAAATGTTTAAAAATAATTTTTTAAATCCTAAATTGCATATTATTTTCGCCTATGTGACTTACATACTTTTTATCCATTATGCTATTTTTCATAATGAGGTAATGTTCTGCTGGTTTCAATAACTAGACCAAGTTGTCACCTCAAAGGTAAGGAAAAAACCTTCATGTTGTCATTTTATACAATTAATCAAGAATATAGTGTAGGATATATACCTCCTGTAAAGATAATTTGAAATAATACACCTTCTTTTTAAAAAAAATACATTTTTAAGAAAAGAATTGAGGGTTTTCTAGAGAATTTGTGAATGTTAAGCGATTTCAAATATTTTGAACATTATTAGTCAGTAGTTGGTAAGCTGGAAGGGGGTGGGTGGGTGTCTAATTATTTTTATTCATGATGTAATTTTACGATATTTAATTGAATACAGTATAAAAAAAAATTAGGTTTCCATTACTATATTCATGTTTACACCTTCGTAAATTTGTTGTTTCAATGACATAGAGGGGGGAGGAGAAATATATATTTACCTTCATCACAGCGTGCCCAGGCACATCCATCTGTACACGTACACGTGATACACCCGTTGTTGTTGTTTAAATTTCCTCCGTTCTGACATTGATTCTCTTCTGAATTTGATTAATAAAAATTTACAGTTTTTGATATGATTTGATTTTATTATATATGAATTGATGCGCATACATGTGTGTAATACCCGATTCAACAACAGTTTGGTTTTATTATTCGCTATAGATGCAAGTATAATTTCAAATAACAACCAACAGAATATGTCGCACAACCTACCAACGTTTGATATTTTAGATAGTGCTTTATTTTCTTTTCAAAGATAAAAAAATGATAATAAGCGCTTTTCGAAAATCGGTCAATTAAATTTTACTGTTTTACAGATTATATCAATACGTTTTAACGATAGAAACAAAGATTTTTTTTCATAAATATTTATGTTGAATGAAATAAAACTTATTGACATCACTGGTAATGATTTATTAGATATTGATAACATATATTTATTAACAGCAAGTTTTAACCTCTGCAGTATGTTACTTCCAACCAATACAGCTTTTTTATTTAAAAAAAAATATAAAAATACAAAAAAAATTCATATAAAATAATTCAGAGCATCTATCCTTCTTTGGACAACTAAATCAAGTTTCAGAAATGATATTTTAACGATCCATGAAATATAAGTTAGGTGAAGCATTCCACCTTAAACAAAGTACGACAACTTACTAAAACACATTAACATATACCATATAAACATTTTATTGTGGGTTATAGTTATGTATAAAGTACATAGCGTATTGAGGTAATGATACTTGTATAGCGTATTGATGTAATGATACTTGTATAGCGTATCGTAGAGGATCGTAATTACAAGTCTAATTTTAATTAGATTGAAAAAATAGACAGCTTTACTTTTAAGAAAACAGTTTGAAATATACATATATTTTATTCATACCACTTCGTTTGCTCCTTTGATGTTTATACGAGTTCCCTGCGTTTGCTACTGATATGATCAAAGAAACCTAAATATATAAAAAAAAAAACTGCATCAATATTACTGTTAAACTTTTTTATAACAAAAATCAACATCCCTTTTTTATTTCTCATCATGCAATCGAGTCGTTCGTCAGAATATTTTTTCCCAATGTTATTCTTTAATGACTGATATATTTTCATTGTTAAGTTTATACTAAATAAAACTAACAAATGAGGATTTAAACAAGATTTTAAAAACAAATCAATGAACAAGAGGCCCACAGTCATTTACAGTCACCTGAGCACTATAGCCTCAACACAGACCAATCGAGAAGGTCTTCCGTCCGATATTTGATACAATACTGATTACTCCCACTTTCAGATAATCTATGGTTTTACAAAATTTTCTAAAATGCTCAACAATATTTTTTTATTTTTTTAAATACGGCATATCAAAGTATTAAAACTTTTCGATTATACACATGTATACATGTGCGTGGCAATAATTTTTACGAATAGATATCGTTACGATCAACAGTTTTGTTACTGTAATGCATTACAAATCTCGACAGTTTTTCAGCTTTCGTGTAACACTTTAAGAGGCCCATAAGAGATAAACCGACAACGCGGCCATGCAATACTATGATCTATTCAGTTAAGGAAGTAACGTTTCCATTGGTGGAATCGATTTAAATCACCAATACAAATAATATTTCTTTGCTAATTTTGAAAAGTGTATCATACCCGTTTAGAAAAAAAAAATGATCCAGACTCAAATGATAGACAGAGAAATCTCTATTTGAAGGCGTTTAAAACATTTTAATAAACTCGTAAAACGCTATCAAATTGTTGTAAAACTCGTAAAACGATATCAAATTGTTGTTAATAACATTTACACTAACTTAAAATAGTAGTAGAAATATTTTACCGTCATCAAGTATAACACCTTCTGCATTGTTGTCTTCATACAAGCTTTGGCGCAAGTGATTTCACTTAGTCAGTGCACCATTTATAAAGGAGTTTCCTGTCATTTCTTTCTCCAGTCAGATAATTTTTACAATCCAATCCAAATGATGACAGCAGTTTCGACGTATTTTGTTTCCAGGAAGAGTCGATCCTAAGGCAATACACATTATAAAAAAATTGCACTAATAGTTTACAACAACGTTTATAAATTACATAATCTGAACAAAAAATTAACTGCTAAATAAATTATTTATGAAACTCCATTTTGTTAGTACAAACCCTGAAACGTGCTACTATACCTCTAAAACGAACCGTACCGTTCCGTGCAAGAAACGAACCGTACCGTTCACAAAACGAAACGTACCGTTCACAAAGCGAACCGTACCGTTCACAAAACGATTCGTGCCGTTCACAAAGCGAACCGTACCGTTCATAAAGCGAACCGTACCGTGCAAATAGCGTGCAATATAATTTATGCAAGACCCACTCCAAAACGGCCAAAAAAGCGTACCGTATCGTGCAATAAGCGTGCAACTTCCATATACGGCTTATTGACCTAATGTCTGTCGATCAATACGGACGGAGATTATCGCTGACCAGATAAGTTCAATATTTTACTAGATTTTTTTTATACGGGATTAGATAACACATTATAAAATTTGACGTCGTTATTTTTATCAAAACCGTAACGAAAATGTTTTAATTTCATTTCCTTCCTTAGACCTTAATCATTTCTTTGGTTTTCGACTAACTTTGCATCGCCGAATTCTTTAACATTGTTAATATTCATGTTCAAACAATTCGTGGTTATGAAATGTTTTGAACATTATGTACATACTGGACTTAACATAGCTTTAAGTGATTCTCAGGAGAGAACGTCTGAATAGTGTGCATGTCCACAATTTTGAGGAGACTTGATGCGACCACAAAAACGCATGCAACGAATGCGAGAGCTCGTGCAACGTATGCGAAGCCAAAATATTTCGATCGCAAAGTCTTGTAAAGTGCTTGTGCGCCAATTGTGAAAAGGGTTTTACAAATGTAGTATGGTTAATAACCTCCCTGTTCTCAAAACACTCGATACCCCAGTGTTATGTCCAAACGATCAGTGTTAAGCAATCGGTTAATAATATAGGAAATTTATGAATTTTGACATTGATTCTTAATCACGAAATTGATATAATAAATCCCGGTTTTTGACAAACAATAAATGTATGTAGTTCTTTGTAAATTATTATAAACTTAAGACAGATTGTGAGGATTATAAATCATATGATAATCCGCTAGCACCCTGCCGTAATGATATTTTTTATCAAAAGTGAAAATTCAGACTTTTTGTTTTAACAGTGTATTTCCTCAGACTTTAGATATGTTTATTTCGTGTGTAGTTCCTTGTGTATACTTCGGAGTTTTTTCTTGATCCCAGACATACAGCGGATTTTTATCTGTACACATACACAAAGAAGGAGAACGTACACCGTCTATAATAAACATGATTTTTTAGCGTTGACTTCCAATCAGTAAGAAGACAATCATTAAACAATGTCAAATCCATATACATTATCCCGTAACTAGAAATAAAAATATAATTTTTGGACGCCAAATGTACATTTAGATGCTGGCTACATTTTTGCATGTTACCCGTAGTAGTTCTTATTCAAATGCTAAAAATTCGTACGTTAGAGAGAGAGAGAGAGAGAGAGAGAGAGAGAGAGAGAGAGAGAACGTGTGTGTTAATTATAAAACTTAGATTAAAGTTTAATCACTGTACGTTATTATTTCGCTTTAGGTTTCTATAGTCGGTCATTTGAGCGAAATTTTATTTCAGGACTCGACCTGCTTAAGTATAACAGTACAGATCACGCACCGCGTGCTACTTGGCTCCTCCTACATATCTTAAGGTAAATAATCGAATGAAAACGTTTTAGTTTCACGTTTTCTTAAATCTTAATCAAAAGAGTATTCCTATTTGGAATTATTCAACAATAATTTCCTTCCTACTTCATGATTATAATTTATGTACCCTTTCCCTCTTTGTCGTATTTTTTTGTTATTACATGTAAATAAATGCTTAACATATTTAACACTTTACACATTCATTTGCTGATTTGCTGATTACCGGGTATTTTTCCGTGTCCTGTTTACAACAAGTAAGTGAGTAAAAAGGTAAATGAAATATAAACAGGATAGACAACATTTGTAAAATGTCACCTAAATTGCATGCATACAATTACATGTATGTTGTGAAGAGCGAACACTTGTCCAACAAAATGACAAATATCGCCATTAAAATCTATTGACGTATTGTGTGTGTATCCAGTTGTATACATATCTTAAGAAATATTTTATATGTATAGTTTGACGGAATAACAAAAACAAATAGTCATATTTTGACTATACACGCGATGTTATTTCAGGTGAGAGAAGCGATGACGGGTTACATGTAGGTGTGATCTGTGTATACGAACAAGTGCAAAAAATCATAAAATCAATGTTTGAATCAAAAAAAAAATCTGTGTAAGAAAAACTTGATTTCAAGATTTCTAAACTGAAATTCATTATTTATCTTATCATTAATTAGGCTATTTTTACATCGTCTTTTCACCAGGGGAATTTGATCGGAGATAGTACAAGTACGCAATAAAGAATGATGAATAAAGAAATAGAAAGACGCATGTATAATAACGACTAGCCGAAAATCAAGACAACGATAAAGGCAACTAAAGAAATGTCGGAATAAAGTCGGGGCAATTTTTCTTAGCATTTTTAAATGGATTAGAAATATTTTATGACTTCAATACAAGTACACATATAGAAAATAAAAACTTAGATGCTTGTGAGAATTATCGACAGATCGCTGAATTAACAAAAAAGTCAAACAGTTCTTCTAATCAATCGTAATAACTACATTAATCTAAAATTAAAAAACGAATAATAACAGACTAATCAAAATTAAACAACCCCCTCTTCCCGATTTTTAATCAGCACACGTTCACGCAACGTATCAAAAAGGGGGAACGGGGGACGTTTTGATTTAGATTGAAATACATTTGTAATATATCTGAGTCATATAAATAATAAAAATGCTTGTCATAAATATTGCCACCTTGCTGAAGTTGATCAGGTAAATATTAAGCAAAATTATATATCAAGAAAAATCAACAGCGTTCAGGCCACGCCTACCTCATTAATAAAGCGCGCAAACCGTTCACAAAGCCTGCAGCTATTTTTAGCAAAGCGTACCGTGCAAGAAGCGAACCGTACCGTTCACAAAACGAAACGTACCATTCACAGAGCGAACCGAACCGTGCAACTGGTGTAGTAGCACGTTTCAGGATCTGTAAGGTACCTCATAGCGTCGTATTGTAAAGTTCTGTTTTCAATTTATTGTATCAAATAAGACTTATTTATTACTCAATTAACAAATAAAAAACATGTCATGTCAATTTTTAATTTACCGGGTGGCAGTAAATACAAAGTTTGCAACATGATTTTGTATTTCCTGACACCCGGTAAAATCAAAACTTACATCATGACAAATAAATCGATCAAAAACAGAAAAATACTTTTTTTGATGAGATTGTAATGGTTACTTGGGGAAGGGGGGGGGCAATTTTCGGAAAACAAAACGCAAAGGGAAGTATCAAATAGTGTATCTTTTATTTTCCCTTTTGGGAATACATATAATTCAAAACAATATTTTTTTTTTACAGTTATAACATTATAAAGAGGAACGATAAAATATGCAAGTTTATATTTTAACATTAAAACAAATGTTTAGTAGCATATATAAAACCAAGACGAGGGGATTCTACTATATTATGTTGTATATTTTTGGTGAAGTCGGTCGTTAAGTGTGTCCGTCATCCCCGTTTTGATTTTAAGCACAACTATACTTAAATCGCCGCAAAGAATTTCACAAAAGTTTATAGCAATTTTGGGGGGAAATTGTTTTTGTGCATTTTACCGAAAATTCCGATTCATTCTTTTTTTATTTCATTTTTTTTCTTACCTTTTGAACTTACAATCTTGGCAATTTATTTGATGTATATTTGAACAGTCTGTAAGGGCAACTCGTCTTAAACCGATGCACGCATATTTGTGAAACTTTGTTTATATTTAGGACACAATATGAAGATGTGCATGTCACTAGAACATTCCATATTTTTGAAAGGACGTTTCGCATTAAAAGTTAAGAATTTTGTGGTTGGTAAAGACAAAAGTGTAAACAAGCATATTTGAAGAAATTTTGAACTGATGATTTTAAACGTGCAAGTACCCATTATTGCCGAGTACCCATTATTGCTGATCGTATAAAACAACAAGATGTCCTCTATGTATTCGTTGTTTTAAGCTACAAACCAAAATAAATAAATAACACAATTTTTAAGACACTATCAGAGTTGGGAACGAAGAAAATTATTTTTCAAACATCTCGGAACTGATCACCATAAGAAAAGTATTCCTATGAAAACGTATCCCATTTGTACTCGTGCGATGACACATGCCACTGAACGTTTGACTTGTAATCCACTGTGATGATAGGACATTTTTTGTTTAGGTCCAAATTCGAATAATATTTACCTCCGTGTTATGATATTTGACAAAAATAAGCAAGATACCGTTTCTACTACACAATATTTAACTAAGTAAACCGAGCGTCTGCTTGCTTGTGAGACGCCATTTTGTCTACAACCTGAGGCGGATCAAAGATTTATCCCCGCGCACCTGCGGTGTAATTTAGAGGCGTTGCTATTAAATTTCACACACATTATTTCTTTTACTGGATACACTGACTTATTTTTAGAAAGATTTTAATAAATATACAATTCATTTCATTATTTTTTTAATCATTTGTCTCGAGACATGTAAAGCACATGTTCCTCTGTTTGTGTACATGAGGCCGCAGTTATGTCGAAAACAGTTTTGCTTATAATATGATTGAATTGTGTTTATGATATAATTTTTTATGTTGTATTCTTACATTGTTGAATTCTTTTAAAATTTTGACCCTTTTCCGATTAACTCCTGAAAAATTGACGAAAAAATGTAAGCGGCAATAATGGGTACTCGACTTGCTGTTAATCAAAGGTAATGGACATGGTTAATTTTTAATCAGAAGTAAGTCGATATTGATGAGAATAAAATACAAATATTAATTCAAATTAAATAAATGAACAATGCAGAGATTTGCATTAAAATTTATACATGATAGCTTACATGAAATACTTTTCGGCAATAATGGGTACTCACACGTTAGCTAGGAGCGTTGGGAAAATAAGCTTACTCACTTATTCTTCCATTGTTGTCTTATGAATATCATGCATGTAAAACAGAATTGTCATTATTTTATCTTAAAATATGGACGTTTTAAGGCATTTTATTTACTTACATGTAAATCTCAGTTCTTTTTATTCAAATGGCATAGATCATTGATTCTGCATTCTGTATTCAAAATAAATCAATATTTTTATTTGACATTTTGTTGCAGTTGTGTCGATTCACCTTTATTTGACCAAGGTTTACCTATAACATTTGGCCAACCTTGATCATATCAAACACAAGTTGACAAAAAGAGCCAAAACTGGATTATTTAAAAGTTGACTTCCTTCAATGTCTGAACCGTTTGCTCATTCCTGTTGAATGCAGGTTCAAAATAGATATATATGCTCACTCCTCCATAGCACTTGATCCTACCTCTATCTTTTTGGAGGTCCGTGTTGCTCTGCTTTTGAACTTGTATTTCGTTTTATGAGTTTTTGAGATGGTTGATGGTTTGTTTTTGTCATTTTTTCATTCTTGCATTCTTTTTCTTATTAATATTGAAGCACGTAAAACAAAAATGTAAATTATATATTCCTAAGTTATCGAAGATTTTAAGACATTTTATGTTCTTAAACTTCAGGTTTTGTTGAGATATTGACCACTTTTATTTTATGCCCGCGCTATAAAATGTTGCATGTACCCTGTTCTGTCTTTCCGTCCTTCAGTCATTCTGTCATCATTCACTTTCCGAATAATATATGGATGTGTCTTATTTAATATACAAGTTGAGCTTGAATTTAGTTTCGTTCAAATGATTTTTGACAAATTTATGCCTCTTGAACTTTGAACAAAAATCCCTAGTTTCCGCTCTCTAAATTTTGAAGGGATGCAAATATAAAGCTGATATTTTATATGTAGGTTATTTTCATTTTTAATGAAAAATACAGGTCGAGTTAGAATTTAGTTTCGGTCCGATGCTTTTTGACAGAGTTATGCCCCTTAAACTTAAGAAAAAATGGGAAATTATTAAGTTTCCGCTCTCTAACTTTTTAAGTGATACAAATGTAACGTTGTTATTTCATTTTAGGTTAATTTGTTATAAAATTCCAGTTCATATTTCAATTTGGTTCCAGTCGTATAATATTTTGACAGAGTTAGTCCTTTGGAACTTAAAACAATTGGTAATTTTCAGGGATGTATAACCTATTCTGCAATAAAAAAATTGTACTAAATTTGACATTTGAAATGTTGGTCGCCTGCGGGGCATTTGTGGCGTTACGACACACTTATTTTTTCAGGGAATTTTAGAGCGGACAATTAGATTGTTGAAATCTCTTCTGACACTGAAGTTTGCTGAGTATATGTGGAAAGTGAAAAGGGAAGAAACCTTACAAAAAATACATGAAATGGAACAAACTCTGAAAGAGTAATTTTCACTTCATTTCGCGGAACAAAGTAAAAGATTGTGGATATAGATTTTCCCTGGAAATCATTCATGGCCTGTTTTTAATTCAAATGAGGTGTGTCGTGGTTTCGACATTTTGTATAAAAGAAATTAATATTTTTATTTGAAATTAAGTTCTAGTTCTATCGATGTAACTTCAATTGATTTATTAGTCGACCTAGGTGATATTAAACACGTGATTGCCTAAATCTTGATTAAATCGGTTTTAAAAAAAAGCATTATTTTATGTGAAATAATGTTAAATGTTAATTTTCATCGATGTTTGAATCTTTTTTGTCATTCCCGAGTTGAACGCGTAATTAATATCCATTTATTTAATATATATCGAGTTTGGTCTTCTTTGCAAAATTGATCTTCAGATGTGCGAAAAGGACCCTAAGAGACAATCACTTGTTTTGTCAAAAATAAACGTAATATAACACACAAACATTGTATTGTCAACAGGAGAAGACACAAAATTACACAGTAAAATCCAGTGTTCATTCTAATAATGAACTTATTGCTCATAAAACTGCAATACTGACTTCGTTCATATTTGCATACACACTAAATAGTGAACTATGTTATCATTATGATTAGTGTCACTATGATTATAAGAGTGAAAAAGGAGACTGACAAAGGAAGCTGTTTACCAAAATATTAATTCTTGTAATGCATTATTCAATATAATGAAAAAAATCTATAAAAATACAATTTTACCAAAAAAGGATAAAAATACATACTAGTGCTATATGATTTATTAAATTTATATCGGTTTACGATTAATTTGTTTTTGCTTTCCACTGGGAATATAGATGTCAATTTTTACATGTGTCATACAATTACTAGTACTTGCCATCGATAGAAAGTAACAGACGGGATGTATCATGTGTTTGAGCACGCACGTTATAGAAAAACAAAATAAATTGTTATTCTACATTTTACATAGCTACAAGGAAGTACATGTACTGCATCATACTGCGAAGCAATAACAACTGTTTTTAATGCAAGCTGTTTTTATCTACAATGTTTTCTATAATCAAAAATCTCGCCATGTAAAATCATATCTTTTTTAACAGTCTATGAATGGAGTCCGATTAAACTTTATGTTATACTTCATGTCCTTCTTAAACCTGATATTTTGAGCCAATATCCACATGATCACTATACACCTGAAGGATTCTAAACTCAGGTATATACATGTACAAAAATGAATGCATGGTCGGGTTTGAAAACAATTACAACAAGTGCAATTATGTATCTTATATGTTTTAGACCTTCATGTAGTCAGATAAGTAAAATTTAATCAAAGGCCTGAAAAAAGTAATTTTGAGGGTTTTTTGTGTTATGTTTTTTTTTTGTGTCTAACTCTAGTTTTTTTTTTTAATTATACAAAATTTCTAATCACCAAGACAATGTCATTTTTAAAAGTTACTTAGGAAAAATAATAAATGTTTAATCCGTAATATATATTTTTTTGTAATCAGGCAACGATGTATTTTTTTAAAACAAACCAAACAGAAAGAAGAGAGAAATTTGTTGCGTCATTCATTTTTAAACTGATTTATGTATACATCCTAGTCCACAAGACCCTGGTCAATAAGTACCTGTACCTGTATATGATCCATAATCAACAAGATACTCAACAAAGATTGTCTTGAGTACAGGTGTACTCTATAAATATCGTTTTAGATACATGTACGAGAGAGAGAGAGAGGAGAGAGAGAGAGAGATCATTATAGAAAACACACACTTTGATATTGTTCAACACATGAAGAGTTGGCTTTTAGGAACACATAACATTAGGAGCCTACTAAATTTGATCTACAGACGATTCAAATGATGCCAAAGATTAAACAAAATCCAAATTATTTACATACTTTTAAGCCACATTTAAGAAAATGGTTAAAATTGCATTTTGCAACATGTAGGAAATTAAAAAAAACCCACCTGTTTTTGATTTGGCATGTCTTCTTTATTTGAATATATTTACATGCCCAAACACAAACATAATCTAGTTAAGCCTTACTGTAAACTTTGTAAGATCATGGCTCATATAAGAATGCATCTTAAAGGGTTGTTCCTTAAACATGTACACAAAAAAGGAATATCGAAACTGAATGATCCATGTGATAGTTGTTTTAGCTGATATGGAAACAGAAAAAGATGCAAACATGAAATATTTTATATGATAGATATATCATCAACGGTAAGGATTCTGTCCATTTAGGGAACTTAATATTATTAGTGGATACTGTCTCATTAATGGTCACTACACGGGTATGTGCTTGGTAAATAGATTTATAAATTTCTTTTTATTGTTAATTTTTACGAAGTTCGTTATCGATCCCAAAATACCATGTGTTCAATTCTAAAATACACGCTTAGCTAACCTAAGTGGTCGGATATTATTTTACAAAAGGTTGTACATTTCCAGTAATAGTTTTTGCCCCATTAATTCTTTTTTAAGATGTGTATTTGAATTAAAGTATTGTTCAAGTACAACACAACGTTGTACGTACCGTTGACACAAAAATAAATCCCATCATCAGGCACGCCTTAAGAAAGGCTATGTTAAAATGTCAAGCATCTGTGATAAATAGTTGCTGACATATGTTCGACAAGTATTTGTTTAAAAATCTTGGCTAAAAATAACCAAAGTCGTCATATGGCATGCCTTAACAAGGAGCGTCTTAAAATTTCAAGCATCTGCGATAAATAGCTGCTAAGAAAAATATGACAGAAATTTTTGTTACACACACACACACACACACACACATACGCGTAAGAACCTTCAAGTTAGGTCCTCTAACGTAACACGGGCGAATGGGAACCCCCTTTTATAGCTGGTATTTAGAAATGGTTTTTCTGCTACGTATTTATTTTACTATTACTATTGACATGTGCTATTTGAAATTTTGATTTCACAAGTATTTAATAATAAGACAAAACACCTGCAAGTGAGGATTTCCGGTTCAGATACATCCTGCCTACTAAAGACCACAAGATACACAAGATCAATTGAGGACACCTTATACACAGTGGTAACTGAGAACATTAGAGGAACGAGACTTTCTGTGGAGTTATTTGGCCTTTTATTAGTTGTACTTTTAATATAGGCCATGTCTTATAAATGAGACAAAGTGCGAGCAACGTATCTGTCGTTGAGCAAAATAAACAAACAAACAAAAATTAAATGCGTTGCTTTCCATGAAATGCAAACACTCTTAAATAAAACCAATGGTTTTATATACAGCTATAGTGTATGTCAATGAAATGACTTAAGTTTTCTCGGTTTGACCTCTATTTTCGCAAGGGTTATCATAGTCAAAATGCAACATTTTAATCTGTCATGATATCCGAGTTCTAAATATTCTATGAAAAATAAAAGTAAAAACAATAGAATTTTACTGGCCTTCCAATCTTTTTACTTATCAACGCAAATTTTAAAAACATTATATACATGTATATTTTAAAAGAACTATTGATACCTATTCTTGATAAAATCATTTCTTTCTAAATAATGATATGTATACCCCAATGTCGTTTACTAAGATTGCATTGGATAATTTTTGTCGTTTAAATAGGACTTTCTTCGTACGCACAAACTGCAATCTATCGACGTTGTTTTACAATAATGTAAAATAATACTTTCATCAGTCATTGTAATAAAAACAAAATAATATATAGACAGTTGATTAATACAGTGCAAGAAAAGTAACAAATACGCGGTAAATCATCTACTAATGAGTACTGTAATTACATAGTCAAACTAATACACATCTAATGGGGACTTTGATACACGCACTGTAAACGCAGGTAAAATTGATACATATACTGTCAAATGGGGACTTTGATACACACTGTCAACATAGGTCAAATTGATACACACACCGTCAAATGGGGACTTTGATATACACACTGTCAACACACGTCAAATTGATACTGTGACATACACACTGTCAACCGAGGTCATATTGATACACATACCGTCAAATGGGGACTTTGATATACACACTGTCAACAGAGATCATATTGATACACACACCGTCAAATGGGGACTTTGATATACACACTGTCAACAGATGTCATGTTGATACACACACCGTCAAATGGGGACTTTGATATACACACTGTCAACAGAGGTCATATTGATACACACACCGTCAAATGGGGACTTTGATATACACACTGTCAACAGATGTCATGTTGATACACACACCGTCAAATGGGGACTTTGATATACACACTGTCAACAGAGATCATATTGATACACACACCGTCGAATGGGGACTTTGATATACTCACTGTCAACAGAGGTCAAATTGATACACACACCGTCAAATGGGGACTTTGATATACACACTGTCAACAGAGATCATATTGATACACACACCGTCAAATGGGGACTTTGATATACACACTGTCAACAGAGGTCATATTGATACACACACCGTCAAATGGGGACTTTGATATACACACTGTCAACAGATGTCATGTTGATACACAAACCGTCAAATGGGGACTTTGATATACACACTGTCAAAAGAGGTCATATTGATACACACACCGTCAAATGGCGACTTTGATATAAACACTGTCAACAGAGTTAAATTGATACACATACTGTCAAATGGGGACTTTGATATACACACTGTCAACAGAGGTTAAATTGATACACATACCGTCAAATGGGGACTTTGATATACACACTGTCAACAGAGGTCAAATTGATACACATACATGTACTGTCAAATGGGGACTTTAATATACACACTGTCAACAGAGGTCAAATTGATACACATACTGTCAAATGGGGACTTTGATATACACACTGTCAACAGAGGTCAAATTGATACACATACCGTCAAATGGGGACTTTGATATACACACTGTCAACACAGGTCAAATTGATACACACACCGTCGAATGGGGACTAAAACAAACGAATGCTGAACGAACGGATAACGAACAGACTGTGAACGGTATCTGAACGCTAAACGGAATTTGGTGAATGCTTAGTGAACAATGATTATACAGAGCGCGCGAACGAAGGACAGACTCTAGCGCTAGAAACGGTGAACGTACGATAAACGCTAGATGAACGATTGATTAGGAATACATCGGGCGTTTTAATTGATTGTACATATGTTATAATTATGAAAAGATAGAAAAATCGCATTTAAGAGGGCTGGATTGTAGTGGCCATTTTTAGACTTTATTAATCTCCTAGGAAGAAGAGCTATGTATAAAGATATAGAAAAATATTAAAATTTTAAAACTAAAATATATGGATTTTTTTTTACTAAATGATAGGTTACAACAGAACAAATCATATCTTAAAATTAAAGGAAGATCTGTCCACCCAGCCTCCTTGATAAGACGTACAACAACACTTCTATGTTGAAATATAGGACTGGCATTGGTCTCAGTCTTTACAAAAAGCATATCAGTTTCCGTTTCGGTCAATGACTTCAAGCCACTTGTTATTTGTTTCTCATGCATCGCTTTAGTTCCTATCATTAAAAAAATATCATCTGTATTTCTCAGTTCACTTTTAACAATGCAATTACTTCAAATGCGTTTACTTACAACTCATTTCTTTGGAAATAATATTTTAAAGAGTCATTGGTGTAAATTAAACATACTATGAAATGAAATTTAAGAAATAAAGTGTCGTTACTGAAATGTAGCCCCTCAGCTGAAAACCCTGATCAGGGTATATGGTATTGTCTTATAAAGAAATAGCTGCATCTTCTTTGCAGTATCTTCCTCAAGTATTATTTCCAAGTAATGTTCTTAAAAGACAAATTCGACAGTTTTGCTCGGCACGATTATATTTTGTCTATTGTTGCATTAACATCTTTAGATGTAACTTTACCTCCCCCTTCCGTTTCGTTGGTTTGTGGCAACGCACTTTGAAAAAATTAAGCACAAATTTCAAAGTGCGTTAAATTTGGGATGAAATCAACGCACTTTGAATTTTTTTTTCAAACTGCGTTAGGTTTAGAAAATAAAATGGATAAAAAAACAATTAAAAATAGCGAAATAAAAACAAGCTTATTCCTTAATCGGTTTAATCTGTACGAGTTCTTTTTGCTTTGTTTTGTTTTTATTTCGCTATTTTTAATTGTTTTTAATCCATTTTATTTTCTTTATTTAACTCCTATTAGTTTTTACACCTTTGTGTAACAAGAGAAAGTGTGTGTGTGTGTGTGTGTGTAAAAATGAATTGTTGATAGGTACAATGTAACTGCAGTTGTTACATGTAACACTTAAAGAATATTGCTATGAAATGGAAATCTAAACCGAATAAACCAATTTTCTGTGGCAGATTCAATGATTTCAGTGACAGTAATTGACACTAAATGTTAATCTAACTATTATTCTAGAACATTTTTTTCTTTCTATAACAATATAAATTACAACTAAATGTCTTTTAAGGCATTTTTTTCATACCAATAAACAAATATTCTTTACATTTGATATTTCTTTTTCTCTTCACATTTGGAAAGATTTTTATCGCTCTGTTGTGGATTTTCGCGTATGTTGAAGCATCTACTATTCTTGTTCCATCACTACTGGAGGTAGTTTTTATATGGTCTCTGCTGAAGTTAATTTAACTGTTTTGATTGCAAAAATAATAATTTGAATTCTCTATTTATGTATACAATATGTTCAGTTATGCATTCAATTTTGCAATTTAGGGAGGTTGGCACCTGAAATAATAGTAAAGTTAATCATCCAAAAACATTTGAATATAAAGATGGGACCTTAAATGTTAATTTGTGTACTTGTGACCAATGTAATATGCCTTTTTTAGAAAAAGGGGGCTCCAAACGGAAATGACAATTTTCCTGAATTTTTGGCTTACATTTCGCATAGTACATTGATTACTTGAAGAAATCCATTAAGTATTTATAGTTTGGACTATTTTTTAACTTATGATTTTAATACAGTATGAAGTTAAACACATGTTGCGACTATGAAAGTAATAGTCAATTTAAAGTTTAAAAACTTTTGCTGTCTTAATAAGCTATAAAGCTAAATAAGCCAAAATATCTCGATAGAATTATCAAAACATTGTTCAAATATATTTATGAGAACATCACGAATATATCGTAATAAACAAAATATCTAGAAGTTTGGTCTGCACTAAAATTTAGGAAGCTAAAGTAACAATACTCTTAAACTATTGAGTTATGAAAGTGTTCATTTTCTTCTTAAAAACCTTCAACCACAAAATGTGGTCCCTTACTAAACTCTGTTAAAATGTATTTTTTTTTTGATCGGCTTCGGCCGATCACTGTTGTGTCCATATGAGGCATCCGACAAATGCTTCCACGTGCGCACACATTCCGCTTGCATAAGTAGTTCTTATAAAAACATGAAGATTGGTTTAGTATTTATATAACATTTTACTCGGTTTTATTTCAATTCATTTACCTTAAGAGATGCAAACATACATAAAATACAGTTCGACCTGTTAATTCAAGAATGCACATTTTGTCTCACGCGTAAGAATTTCGATCGAAAGATTCATTCAGTAATGCAGTTGACCTCGATGAACTGACCTCAATCATAAGAAGATGCTCCATGAACTGACCTCGATCTATTGATGTTGCATAATAGTAGCTAGAAGACGGCTTGATTTATAAACAAGGTTACGTTATAATGCGACCTCAATAGCAAGTTATGATGACATTCAATGTTTTTCAGTCGCATTAAATTATTTTAATACAACTCATTCTTTGTATACGTGTTAATGCTCTTTGAAGAGCCCTACTCAGTATTTCTGAAGAAGAAGATACATTAACATTTAATAATTACGTTAAAAATATAAAATTAGACGAGTTTACGAACGGCTTTTCCCAAATTTATTTCAAAATTAAATTTGTTGACGGTTTATAATAATGAAATTATGGTGTACAGATTCAAAATATTCTATATTTTGTAAAAATACAGTACTTTTATTTATTATTTCACATCAAACTGATCATGTGGATTGCTTCTAGCTATCAATATATCATTATTGCCGATCATTCCTTTAAAAGGAATACCTGTTTTAGAAACTATTTTGTTCAATAAAGTTTATTTGTAACTGTAAAGTAGAAATATCCTACTAGAATTAATATTTAATGCAACATTTTCCGACAAGAAGTAAAGCAAAAAACCTGAGGGGCGTTCATTTTTAAATTAAACATTAAAATTATGATTTTAATGTGACACTCCTTAATTTTTTACTTAAATGCTATTTCAGGCATGTGAAATTCAGTTTAAATATTGTGCCACGAATCAAATTATTTTCACCTTGAACAGTCTCCACTTAATTTTATAATGATTACTCATTTCAATACATGTTTATATCCCATGATATTGAATAATGTTATGAACATTCTTTAAATCATACGGATTTGGTTATTGAAAATTCTTGAAACATACATTCAGAAATGCATGCATCTTCCTAATTTTGACGAGTATCTTGACTTGGAAAGATAGAATTTATGCATTTACAAAGTTTAAAAATATGGAAAATTTAAAGCAATTATTAAAACTATTACTTCTTCTGGCAAGGATTTTTTTCATCTTTTCCTTCACTTATCACATTAGTGTTGTGTTGATAAATACCACGAATGCGCAGCAGTTCAATTTTGGTCTTCCTTTAATGTTTTTGTTTTTCCTTTTCTTCTTTAGTCATTATGGAGTTGACCTTTGGTATAGCCTGTACTTCTGCTTCATTCATATGAAGAAAACTCATTAAATGATGCGAAAAATTGATTTGCATCTTGCCACAGTAAGGATAGTGTGTACAATACAATACTTTTCAAACCAACTAACTTGAAATTTACAATACATCTTTCATTTACAAAATGGATGAATAAACCCACACTAAAAAATAAAAATTCAAATACAGTACACCTCATACTAAGTTAATCACATTGAATGAAAATTATACTCACCACAGTGTTCTGCCCAATCTTCACAGTTCCATCCAGCAAAGTCGCAAACTTCAACAAAATGAAACTCATTCCTCCTCTTATCGTCTTCAAGTGCTTCTCATTCACTACTACTGGCATCACCGTCTTGAATGAAGAAGCAGATGATAGGGCGATTCCGACCATCAGGATATCTTCGCACCAACAAATCTTCAAGAACGAACACTGTCAGCGGTGATTGTCAGTACCAAAACAATACACAATACCAATTAGATTCATGTCCAATATGACAGAGTAAAACAATTTCGATCTACAACTCTAAAATCCTAAGGTTCGCACATTGAATATAAACCACGACAAAATCAAGATCAAATGGATCTGTACGTTCAAATGTATCTCTATCAAGAATGCTCCCGGTCAAAGTAAATTTTTATTGATACAAATTTTTTTTTCAGCCGTATTTTAGCTCCGGGACACCATAACATTGCTGCGTACTGCGCTGCAGTTTGGGACTGTCGTTGTCTGCTCATGCAATGCGAGACCCCATTCTCAAAGTGGACACAGAGAGGAAACTTGGCCAGAAGTCTACCCCTGAAAGCAGACGCTAACTGTTTATTAGGAATATACAAGAGGCAGGAATTACAGCCAGTAGCATAAAAAAGACAGGTCTGCTTCACACTTCAATGCGTACAGCTGTAATTTTCAAGTAAACCCAAGAGTAAACCAAAGTAAACCCCGAGTGGACCCACATTTTCAAAAAAGTAAACCCAAAGTGCAGGTTATGAAGGTAGCAAGTTATGTATTTTTTCTGCAATGTCGCTACCTTCATAACCCGAATGAATCACCAACGAAAGCATTTTATTGTTGAAATGTTAAAACATCACATCGGTTATCACTAGTGAGCATTGGCTTACATATTTATTGTTCTTGCAAAGCTGATATTGTTTTCCATGTGAAGTCCTGTTTCAAAACATTGAGTAAAAACTGTAAAAAATTAAGTTATTTATCACTGTATTTTAAAGTTATACTTTTAAAAGAAATAAGATTATAGCTATGCTCTAATACATATACTTACAATTGAGTCCGATATCAGTTCATAACCATACTGGGTGAACAAAGCGGAGAGGAGTTTGTACGATGACCCAGGCACCAGTTTGTTCTTGAAATCCTCTTTGAAGGTGCTGATAATGTTGGGATATGTCTCGCCATTCACCAGGCCCGAGAAGATGAATTTGTTGTTTTGCCGGTCGCTGAATACCTGGTTTTAATCGCTCTCATCTCAGGCCCTTCCAATATGAAGCATTTCACATTCTGGTACAAAAAAAATGAAGAAATTGTAAAATGAAATTGTTTTCTGTGTATCAATTATTTTTAAACAGATTAAATCTCAAAGTCTCATTATTTTTATTTAAATTTCCAATTTTTTTTAAAATAAAAATTTAATGTGTAGTCATGATGTTAATGAAGCCCTCTACCACACTTTTGAAATTTTGGGACCCTGAATAGATTAAGTGAAAGTAGGCAAAGTATGCATAGAAAAACTAATACATAACCTGACACAAGAGAGATACACTGTGTCCCTACATAACGTAATAACCTTTGTTTAATATACACTTAACAAAACTATAAAGGGCTTTCATTTAACAGAAATCTATACATTTGTAAGAAGGCAGGACTGAACGACCTGCTCTGGTTTGATAAGTTAACAGGATATGGCTGACGGTTATCAACAATCCCAGAGTGTAATTCCAATTCTCTGTTGCTTGTATCAACCTCGGAATCTGGCAAAAAGGGATCTACATGGTCTTCTAGACATTGCTGACTACCAGATGAGTCATCTGTCTGGAAATATTGGTGCCGCAGCCTGCGAAGGCACACTGGAATTGCCCGGGGGCCTACATGCAACAACTAAGTATGGCCCAGTCCAGGGTGTCCTAAGGTTCTGTGACTGGCCAACTTTAGAGGTTGAGTCTAATCTGTACACCAGATATCTGTCACTGTTATAATGTTCCACGACTCGCAGTCATAGTCGCCTTTCTGTCTATGCTGTGTCTGTTTCAGATTCTGACGGGCACAAGCATGAGCTTCTGCAAGTCGAAGGTTCTAATAAGCAATCTATTCATCTGTAGTCTGCGGTGACAAGTTCCCTGGTATGTTGCCAGTGACAAAGTTTTTCGGTTGTATCACTTCTTGCCAAAGCATTGATCTGTAAGGTGTGTATTCAGTTTGTCTGTGCACAGTGGACTGCATTAATTACAAGAAGTGGTAAATCTTCATCCCAATTTCTCTTGTCATTCTCAATAGATATAACATTTCATCATCTGGAGTACTGTTGTATTTCAGTTCTTTTGGTATACAAAGAAAGCAAATAAAATTTTTTATCCAAAGTGTACAAGAAAAGAAAAATCCTCTAACTTTCCTTGTTACAATTTTCTTATCCTTTCCTTAAATTCATTCTCAAATTGCTTTTATTCGAATTCCATTTGAACACCTTTGTATGTTTTGGTATTAAATATCTTTCAATTTGACTTCATATGTGGATTCAAATGAATGGTTTCTTGTTCCTACAAATAATTTTACTTGATCTATAAGAATTATATATTTAACAAAACATTTGCAAGACTGGCCGTGCGTTTCAGTCGGTGTAATTCTAGTAATTAATTTTGTTTGTGCTTCAGTCGGGCTATAAAGGAGGCTGACATTGCAAAACAAAATCTTCAAATTGCCAGGTAAAATAACTTCATACTCACATGAAACCAAAAAAAAATATTGTGCAAGTATTTCTCCCTTGGTTTTTTAGTGAATGATAAGATGTACTTTCAATGTATTGTCCATTCTTTGTCCAGGGTAGGAAGGCTATGATGAGGATTTCCGGAGGAGAGAGGGTAGTCTACGGCATATTCTTGGTAATATACTTATGTAAATAAAATTTGAATTTTGACCAATTTTCCTATTCTCCCTGCCCCAAATCCCTCTTGGTATGTTATGCATTAGCAACAACTTTTGGTACATGTACAGTCCAAGTAATGTGTGCGTTGACAAAAAAAGTAAGAGTTATCTTTCTTGCTAAGGGATGAAATATAGTCATTTAAACACCTTTTTAAAATCTTTTTACTAGTTGGACATTAACCAAATCTATGTTGTTGGTGGATGGCAATGTTGCGATTCATTGCGGAAAATTTTGGCAAATTGAACCCCTCTGGCAAGAAATACGTTTTAAGTTTTAGATTTTTTGGAGGAGGGTCTCATTTTTGACTGCGTCCTTCGCCTTTTTGAAAACTTGGAGGCTTAAGCAAATGTACCCGTATTAAGGCATTTTGAAACCTCTCCCTGTAGTCTTCAACGTAAGACATATCAAAGTAATCATCAGAATCGGTAATATTATTAAGTCATTAAAGGCGAAACAGGATTTAAGGGGGAACAGGACGTTGCAGTGAAAAATTATTTGTCAATGAATTTTACATTTACATTGAGATGTCCACTACAACATATATTATTTTCATGACTGCTTTCTTACCTTGCAAGGGAAATATATTGATAGGAATTATCTTCCTTTTCTGGTATTATGAATTTGTTTAACAATTTCAATTTTCTGCAAAAATTATTTTATTTGAAGGAATTTATTTGCAAATCATATTCAAAATTTTGAGAATGAGAACAAATTTCAAAATTGTTTACAACATTGGCTTTTTTACATAGCAATATCATAATTTAATTAATATATTGCTGAAATCAGTACTTCAAATTTTATAGTTTTTTATTCTTAAGAACAAAATGTGAAAAATTGTCAATGAATTTAAAAAAAAATCATATATCAACCTTAGCATGTGCTTTATAACTTAAAAAATTTTCATTGCAACTTTCTTTTGCATTTAAGAGAGATACTACAATAGGAATCACCCCTACCCCTTATTCTGGAATTATGACCTTCTGTGACAAATTCTGTTTGGAACTATCAAAAAAAGTATTGCATTATTTAGATTTATCAATTATTATGAACAGATCACTATCAGAATATATATCTGATTATATTAACCGCTTATTTTGTACATTTACATTTATAAAATTAGAAATGTCTAATTTCCAACAGCTCGTGTTTTGACAAAGTTTGAAATATTATTGTTAAATAATATGTTTTATGGCATCATTGTATCTTAACCATCTATTTTTGTCACAGAATCTATTTTTAGAATCTGGTTTTTATAGTTATATTTAACCTGAGGGGCCATTATATCTATTTTTAGAATATTTGTGTTTGTATCTTGTCAACAACCAATGAAATTGCAGGACTGTAATCACGTGAAAGCCACTTTTGTTATTACCCTGGTATTTGATGGACGTTTTTATGTGAACAGAGAGTTTATTTGTGTGAAAATTAATTGAAAAGTAAGTGTATATTCATTCTAAGTTTATATGTGGATCACTTTCCCATCGGCGCCCAAGGTACGGACTTTAGAGAAACTGGTTTGACACGGATTGTTGTCAACATGGGAGAGCACAGTTTCAATATGGGAGAGCAAACTGTGGTTGGAGTTATCGGACATTCATATGTGAAGCGGTTAGAACGTTTTTCATTGCAAAACCCAGTGTATAAGAACTTGTGTTTGCATGAAGATGTCTTCAAAGTTTGTTTTCGTAGTCAGGGAGGTTTGACAATCCGTGGTCTGGCTAACTCACCGACGCTGTGCACATTTACCTCTGTGCCGATATTGTGTTTTTTGGACATCGGGGGAAATGATGCTACAACTCGTGCAGCACTTGATATTGCCCAGGACATTGTTGCATATGCAAACTATCTTGTGCATGGACTTGGTGTTGTTAACGTGGTAATCGGGCAGTTGTTGCGCCGCGACCCAAGGAAGTCCCCGGCCGGTTATAACGACGAAGTGCTAAAAATAAACACACACTTACAGCAGTTAACTTTGGGGCTTCATCATATTCATTTTTGGAGACACAGAGGATTTTGGGCAGATCTGTCACACCTGGGGCGCGATGGGGTCCACCTGCGGGTTGAAAGTTATACAAATTCTCCGGCACCAATGGTGAAGTACATTAGGAGCATCAAATATGCCGTGCATAATAGAATGCAGAAAATAAAGGCCAGTAGTCATTGCATTTTGTACAAATTTCATGTGAAATGAAGTCAAACTAAGTAATGTCCCTTTTATATCTGATGGCTAAGCTAAGTCTGTTTTATGAACTGGCTAAAATCTATCAATACCTAATTCTCATTCTGTTAATCCTAATTCTAAATTCTAATGCTTGTCTGTTTTCTAAGTATATAATTTTATTCAGACATGTACATAATTTCTAAGTATTTTCTAATACTTGTCTGTTTTCTAAGACATTTTATTCAGACACGTACAGATTTTTCAAGTGTATTCTAATGCTTGTCTGTCTTCTAAGTAATTTTATTCAGACATGTACATCATTTCTAAGTATTTTCTAATACTTGTCTGTTTTCTAAGACATTTTATTCAGACATGTACAGAATTTCTAAGTGTATTCTAATGCTTGTCTGTCTTCTAAGCAATTTATTCAGACATGTACAGAATTTCTAAGTATATTCTAATACTTGTCTGTTTTCTAAGTTATAATTTTATTCAGACATGTACTGAATTTCTAAATATATTCTAATCCTTGTCTGTTTTCTAAGAAATTTTATTCAGACATATACACAATTTTTAAGTGTATTCTAATACTTGTCTGTCTTCTAAGTTATTTTAATCCGACATGTACAGAATTTCAAAATGTATTCTATGGCTTGTCTAATTTCCAAGTAATTATTCAGACAGACACAGAATTCTGAGTGCATTCTGATGCTTGTCTGTTTTCTAAGTAATTTACTCTGACATGAAAAATGTCTATGAGTTATAAGTCTGTGCAAGCCTTTTAGGGAATGTCATTCAGGCATGTACTGAATTAAAAGTAAAACATGTTCAGTCTTAGAAGTAGGTTACAATTGGCTTCTAGAAAATTTTTTCATGTATAGAATTTTTGGGGGACTGGTCTTTAAGTTAAATCTCCTATATTATAGTTGACATGTTTCAAGACCATAACAGGTCATTTTCTAAGATTTGAATCAATAGTTTGTTGAGGAACATCATCATTCATGCCAAATAATGATTGGCTCATGAATCCTAAGCAACTTTTATCTGTATAAGGCATTGTCCATTTAACATGATTAGATTTAAAGTTATTAGTACTCCTGAAACCAAGAAAGTATATAAAGTACTAGATAATGTGTCAAATGATTGCACTATGTTATTTATGTGTTCAATGGTAAACACATAAACACTTCCCAAAGTGAGGCCAGGGTTGAAGTTAATTTGAAGTAACACATTTGTAAATCATTTCAGAGTTAACCATGCCTAAACGGAGGTCGGAACCCACACCTAAACCAGCAACAAAAAGGAAAAAGTCTACGATGCCCATAAACAGTCCCAATCCTTCTGTGGCAGCTGTGATTGATTATGACCTTTTAGCGTCGGCTATCATAAAGCAATCTCCAAACTCTTCCAATACTGACAGTGCTATGAACACATATGACAACAATTGTGCAGAGGTCAGTCATGATATAAATAACTTGGATTTATGTGAAAATATCTCTGCAAGTGACAGGGTAAACAATACCATAGTCCCTACATTTGAGGATTCCATTCAACAACCTTCATCGAGCAATGTCATTCCAAAGCCTGCTACTTCTACATCCTCATCAGACCGTATACAAGATACTGCAGACTCAACCACGAACATTGCAAATTTAGTCAATGCTTTACTCCAAACCTCAGGTGAGCCAGCAACAGCGCAAATTAAGGATGTTATTTCAATTTCTGATGGTATTCCTCTCGGTGCTGCAACACAACAACGGGTGAAATCCAAAATCTGGGCGAATCAGTTCATTGATTTAAATATCTTGTTGCAGCAGCGAGAGGAACCATTATCCTTAAAGATTTCAACAGGGTCTGTAACATTGCAACAGGGGTTCTCAAAACCCAAAACTCCACTGTCTATACAGCAGTGGACTGACGCCTTTTTGATATATATGGCTATTTACATTGAGAAGTACCCAGAACAAGCTCCCCATCTTTTAAAATACTGTTTTTTCATTAGGGAAATGCATAAGATGTTAGGGGAAAAGTCATGGAGGGTATACGATGAGAACTTTCGCATGTTAAAAGAATCGGCAGATTTACCATGGCAAAAACCTGTCGAAGAGTTAAGGGTTAAGGCTGCTGCTGTGTGCAATTTTCAATCCCAGCAGCCCTTTCGTACAAATGCAGGCAGCAGACCTATCAAATTCTGTTATGCCTTCAACAATGGTGAATCTTGTTCACACAACCCCTGCCCTTATAGCCACAAGTGTCAGTTATGTTCAATGTCACATGCAAGAGTCAACTGTAGAGTGCGAAGACAAAAACAAGGTACAATCAATACAACCAAATCCCCACATAACACCCACAGTCAGCCAGTTACCATCTACAGTCAATCCAAAAAGTTTAAGTAGTTTTTTGATCAATTATGACAGAGTACTATCAGCATACCTCATTAACGGCTTCACTTATGGTTTTAAGTTAGGTTGTACATCTGATCCTCCACCATGTACCCCTCAAAACCATAAATCCACATTGGAACATCCGGATATCATTAAAAACTACATACAAACAGGTTTAAGTAAAGGGCGTATTGCTGGTCCATTCTCATACAAACCATTTGATAACTTTGTTGTTTCTCCACTTGGACTAGTACCAAAAGGCAATACTGGGAAATTCCGAGTGATTCATGACCTTTCTTTTCCTAAAAATCATTCAGTTAATTCGAACATACCTAAAGAAAATTCAGCAGTCCAATATGATTCGATAGATGAGGTAGTTTCTTTGGTTAGAACGTTTGGGCGAGGTTGTTTGATGGCGAAAACAGATATTGAGGATGCCTTTCGCATTATCCCCATTCACCCATCTGATTATCATTTGTTAGGGTTTATTTGGGAGGGTCAGTTTTATTACGATAAGTGTCTGCCAATGGGTGCCAGCAGTAGCTGTCAAATTTTTGAGTCATTTAGTAAAGCTTTGCAATGGGTCATGGTGAATGTTTTTCATGCTTCAGGTATGTCACACATTTTAGACGATTTTTTCTTTGTGGGCCCCCCAAATTCAATAAGTTGTTCAAATGATCTTGCCAGTTTTTTATTTCTTTGCAAGTCAATTGGGGTACCGATCAAAATGGAGAAAACCAAGGCACCTACGACCAATCTTGTTATATATGGTATTGAGGTAGATTCAGTGAATATGGAATGCCGGCTTCCTGTGGATAAAATCCAAAAGATCCAGGATAAACTACACTTATTTAAGAAATGCAAAAAGGTCACATTAAAAGACATGCAATCCATTATAGGTCTTTTAAATTTTGCTTGCTCTGTTGTGGTTCCAGGGCGAACATTCCTTCGTAGACTGATAAACTTGACATGTGGCCTAACTAATCCTAAGTTTTACATTAGACTGAATAAAGAATCTAGAGCTGATTTAGAAACTTGGGCAATGTTTATTGACCATTATAATGGTAAATCAGTATTTTTAGACAGTGCTTGGTTATCTTCAGACCATCTTAGTCTATACACAGATGCATCAGGTTCACTTGGATTTGCAGCTGTTTTAGGGTCACAGTGGTTTGTCAGTAAATGGCCTTTAGAATTAAATGACTATCAAATTTGCATAAAAGAATTGTTTCCAATTGTTCTTGCATTGGAAGTGTGGTCAGTTCATTTTAAAAACAAAAAGGTGTTGTTCTTATCAGACAATATGGCTGTTGTAGAGGTTATCAACAAAAAGTCTAGTAGGGATAAATCGTTGATGAAATTATTACGCAGACTTGTTTTAGTGTCGCTACAGTGCAATATCCATTTCCGTGCAAAACACATTCCAGGGAAGTTGAATGTTACAGCTGACAGATTATCTCGTTTTAAATTTCAGGAAGCATTTCGGGTAACACCATATTTACAACAACAACCAACGAAAATTCCAGAGAGCCTTCTTTACATTTAACATCTTCAGCACAAAGACTACTGCAAGCTTCATTAGCCCCCGCAACAAGAAAAGCATACCAGCATTCATGGAAGCTTTTCTTCTCCTGGGCTGATTACATATCATTACCTGTAAAATCCATTACACTCTGCAATTTTATAGGTCACTTGTTTGATATCGGATATTCACCAAGCTCAATATCATCACATATTTCAGCTGTTGCATACATTCATAAGATTCTTAATATGCCAGATCCAGCTCAATGTTTCTTGGTGCAGAAGATGCTGAAAGGGTGTCACAAAGTAGGCCCAACTGTGGACTCACGTTTGCCAATAACTGGAGAAATTCTCACCAAGATTGTAAATGCTTTGAGACACACAATCCCTGATCATGCCCAAATGCTTTTGCTTAAGGCCTTGTTTTTGATTGCATTCCATGGATTTTTCAGGTTAGGTGAATTGGTTATAACATCAAAAATTCGGGTAGATTTTGTAATTCAAAGGTCAGATGTGCGTTTTGAGGTAGTGAATAACAAATTAAAACATGTCCAATTAATCCTTCGTCATTTCAAAACCATTAGTTTAGGACAACCAAGGTTTATTACTTTAGAAACATCAAACAACATTCATTCATGTCCAGTTCACGCACTGTTTCAATATCTAAAACATTACCGTCATTTAAAGGGACCTCTTTTCCAGTTTTTAGATGGTTGTCCTGTGTCATATTCCTTTGTTTCCAGAAAATTGAGTGAAGTTATCAAATTTATTGGTTTAGATCCCAAACAATACAAGGGTCACAGCTTTAGAATTGGAGCTGCTACACATGCAGCACAAGTGGGTTTTTCAGAAAATGCTATTCAAAATATGGGTAGATGGAAGTCGGATGCTGTCAAGCGTTACATTCGGATAGGTTCATTTTCTGTTAAAAATGATCGAGAATTCTTGATTTGACGGTTTTCAGTATGTTATTAACTCCTAGTCATGCTAGAGTACCAGGTAGTTCAGATTATGTCTGCTACCACACCGTTTTTTACATTGAGTTTACTATTCAGGATATGTCTGCTATTACTCGAAACCCAAAGTAGGTCAGATTATGTCTGCTGCCACCCTAAACCCACAATAGGTCAGATTATGTCTGCTACCACCCTAAACCTATCCTATGTTCAGATCATGTCTGCTACCGAACCCCCCCCCCCCTTTTTTCGTCTTATATGGTTAGTTCAGATTATGTCTGCTACCCCTCCCCCATGTTTTTATGTCTTTATCCACCTACCACTATTTGGTAATCAATAACTACTATACATACTAATGATATGTGTTTTACCATTTATTTTTCTTTGTGTTGCTGGCCACCTGACATTTTGTTTAATTAAAACTAAAAGTTGTAGTTAAAACATAACATGTACTGGCATATATATGATTTTTCTTTAAAAATATTTCGAAATGGTTTAATAAGTAACCAGTTCCCCTTTTTTGTCCTTTGGGTGGCGGAATCCAACTGACATTGGATTTTGTGGCAAAATGTTTTGTATATGCCACCTTAATTTTTACGTTGTTTTGGTTTTTCATATGACAGGGAGATCCCCCTGCCATTGTTGTAGACTAGTTTTGATATATGTTATCTTGGGATCTCCCATCTTCTAAATGTATATTCATCAATGATAATTATGTCTTACTTAGTCTTTAGGGAGATCCCGCTGCCTGTCTGAAATTAGGTGCTTAATAAGTCTCTTTATGTTTATCTGGGATCTCCCTAGTAGTTAAGGTAGTTTATTTGTAGTTAGTTGTTTATCTTCGTCATTAATAAATGACAATATTCATCAAATCATGACTTGTAGTGTTTTAAGGAGTAAAAATTAACAAAGCTGCAGGACCAAGATGGAACTGGTTTCCACACATTTTAGCATAAGATAAATGGAGGACATAATGAAATATTATTGTTAAATAATATGTTTTATGGCATCATTGTATCTTAACCATCTATTTTTGTCACAGAATCTATTTTTAGAATCTGGTTTTTATAGTTATATTTAACCTGAGGGGCCATTATATCTATTTTTAGAATATTTGTGTTTGTATCTTGTCAACAACCAATGAAATTGCAGGACTGTAATCACGTGAAAGCCACTTTTGTTATTACCCTGGTATTTGATGGACGTTTTTATGTGAACAGAGAGTTTATTTGTGTGAAAATTAACCCTCCACCATCCCCATTACACCCTCCTATATATTTTGTTTATGCCACTGTAAATTTTACATTGTTTTGGTTTACAAAATGTTTTGTATATGCCACCTTAATTTTTACGTTGTTTTGGTTTTTCATATGACAGGGAGATCCCCCTGCCATTGTTGTAGACTAGTTTTGATATATGTTATCTTGGGATCTCCCATCTTCTAAATGTATATTCATCAATGATAATTATGTCTTACTTAGTCTTTAGGGAGATCCCGCTGCCTGTCTGAAATTAGGTGCTTAATAAGTCTCTTTATGTTTATCTGGGATCTCCCTAGTAGTTAAGGTAGTTTATTTGTAGTTAGTTGTTTATCTTCGTCATTAATAAATGACAATATTCATCAAATCATGACTTGTAGTGTTTTAAGGAGTAAAAATTAACAAAGCTGCAGGACCAAGATGGAACTGGTTTCCACACATTTTAGCATAAGATAAATGGAGGACATAAATGGTTTTATCCGCTTCGCTGGAATCATCCGTGGCTGAAAACATGGCATACAGTTAGTCATCAAAGCTGTCCGACACCCGGTCCGACTCTCTTTTAATTCCAAGGAGGAGAGCTCTCTGTTTGGTGGGATGGATGAGGATGCAGTGTCACTAATAATGTCAAAACTGTCATCATGATCTGCATATGTGTTCTCTGAAAATTTAAGAAGAGATGTGTCATTTAAAATGAAAAGAAAAATCCACTCTATGAAAGAATTTGCAAGCAGCACATTGCAAGAAATATACCTGGCTTTATTTCCCAATAACTAAGTTGGGAATCAAAAGCGTCTGCAAGACCTGTCCACGTGTCAAATAGGGGTGTTGTGTAACGATATACAGGTGACCCAGACAATGTGTAAATGCATCTAAGTTGGTCGAAAAAAAGCTGTATATATGTCGGCCTTCACGTCTGCCCTCCACATGATCTCGGCCAAATGACCCTCAAATTGTGTTAATTTTGTTCTAGCCATTTCCTGAAGTGGTATTTAGATTGTTTCCATGCACCCTCAATTTTGTTTGTGTGAACTTGGACTTCTTCGTTTGTTTCCTTGTTTACATATGATTTTTTTAAATGCGTATTTGTGCACCACCGTGAAATGGCGATAGCCGAGACCATATAGAGGGCAATGTGTAGATCAACATGTCTCTCTTTTATGGAGCGAAGTATGGCCTCCGTGGTATGGGAGACATGATGTAGGAGAAGCCTATTAGATTCTTTCTCAACTAGTCCAAAAATCCATATCTAAAGAAAATGAAAATTATTTCTTAATTAGACTTCAAAGTTATTAAATATAGGATAGGTACAATTATTTATTCAAAGTAAAATATGTGCATGTTAAGCTATTGGACATGAAAAACTGAAACTTGCCTTCAATTCCCTGTTTGGTTTGCCTTTTTTGAAATTTAAGTCGCCGGCCGAAAGATGACTCGTCAATTTCCACAATACCCTGAAATTTAACATTTCTAAGGGTATTGTGGAAATTTTCTTTGAAAAATTCCCTCAGTAAACATGCCAAGTTAACGGTGGCTGTTTTGTAAGCCATGCAAAAAACGTGCTCATTGGGCCAAACTTTTATTCTCCATATGTTTGAGAATGTCTCTCGTACAGTTCTGCTATCGTGAAAGTTGACATAACTATCCTATCCTATATCCTGCATCCTATCCTATCCTATCCTATCCCATACCATCCAGACATAGGAATACAAAATAAATAAAACAAATTAAAGAATTAAATAATTATTTCAGCTAATACAGTCAAGAAATATGTTACAACAGGAAAATTATCAACAATGATGTAACCGGTATCTCAACCCTCTTGAAATTCACTCGCTTTTGATTTCAGTTGGTTTACAGTTAAAAAACCAACAACAATATATATATTAGTAGATGGATGTTAATTGAATTCAAAGTTTACTTCATTTCACTCATGGAGGGAAAAATACATATTTAAACAACAATAGTAATTGAACTTCAAATATCGATTTTGCTTCATTATTATTGACTTTGGACTATTATTTATTTTTTATAATTTAACACATATCTTTGTAAACCCATCATAAAGAATTTCTGAAACCACCTTAGCTGTTGATAGTAGTTGCTATTAAAGATTGATACGAATTGAATAACATGTATTTAATTTTAATGTATCATTACAATCAATAAAATGATGTAAACAGATAAGATATTCCCAAATCACTTCTGATTTATTGAGAAAAAAGTAATTTCATAATAATAAAGACATGATAATAAATACCTGTAGTCCATTGATACTTGACACAGTTACTTAAGCACTCTGCAATTGAGTCATCACCTGTTCTACCTATGAAAAATAGTAATAATTTTACTTCTAATGTTGGTGTCCAAAAATTAAAAAAAAAACTTACAGTTGAGATTACATTAAAAAAATCCTGCTTGTCATACTTCAGTAAAGCATTCATACAGAATATGCATACACTGATTTGTTTCACAATCCATGAATGACCACAGTCAGAAAAGTGTTACCAATTCACCTGATACAACGTACTGTTGTAGGCAGAGTATGCCTGCTGCATCTCAAATAGCTGTCGCTGCATGGTCTGGACAAGGACTTTTGATTGGTCACAACTTCTACAGGTGGTCTGGCTTGTGTGTGGTCTGTCAACATTGAGGCAATGTCCATGATCAATGCTGTTGAGGTGATGTATAGGATGAATGTTTTTGAGGTGATGAATAGGATAAATGATGTTGAAGTGATGTCCAGGATGAAACTTGCTGAAGTGATGTCAATGATGAATATCTAGGCTGTGATGTCCAGATGATGATGAATGTTGTGTTCATGAGGATGGAATGGGTTGGGACTGGTGTGTCCATGTTGATGATGAGTGAGATAGAATTTAAGATGTACAAGGTAATGATGTCGTTGGCGCCAGCTGTGCAAAAGGTATAGATGCGGAAGATGCCGATCTAGACAGCTGAGTTAAAGAGAAGTTAATGATCTAGAATAAAACGCATGTAAAATTAAAAAAATGTGCTTACATGTACATTCAATACTGGTATGTTTTATTGCTACACAAATTAGGATTGAGTAATTAATCTCCCTCTATATATTTTTAAATTTTTATTAATAGACATACCTTATTTTGAATGAAATTAGTCCAACCACTTTCAATAATAATTATAAACTAGAACTGTCCTATTTGGACTAATACCCCCGCAATGCTAATTGACAATTAATTGAATTGAATAATAAAGGTTTGGAACACATACAAATAAAAAAGATTCAGTAATACATTTACAAATTTATGTATCTGTTATTATCTTTTATTTAATTGTTTTAAAGAAAAAACAACAAAATGACAATAACCCTTCCCTTTGCAGTAAATGGAAACACCGGTAGCCAAGCAATGCTCTTCTGTTTATAAAACTTTGAATATCTTTCTAATAAGAGTCTTGATAGATGCAATTAGTTGCTTCAAATTTTACCTCACTTTCTCCTATGGTACAATGGAACTCCATATCAGAAAATTGATCTCGTAGGACTATGATTTTCTTTGGTGAGCTTGTTAAATTTAACAAACTCCTAATACATTACCATAATTACCATACCATGTAAAAATATGTATAAAAAAAGAAAATTCTATATTACAAACAATTATAAAATTTCTAAAACACTACAATCATATCAGTAATATTCAATTTCATTTACATTAATGCCTTATAGGGTCACTTCATCATTTAGCTGACTAATAAATTTAAATAACTTCTAAAAATAGTTAACTTCTTTATTAATAATGATATTATTCATTTCCTTATAATGATAGGCACTTTTGGTTTACATGAAACAGTTTTAAAATAGCCCCAAAACCACAGCCCATTTTACAGATTATAAATATTCCCTAAACACATGCTCCATCTAAACCATGGCTCAGATAATGGCCCCCTTGGGACAAATGAATTCAGCGACACTTGTCTTTGATGTTCTTATTAGCTCCTTAGAATTTATCATTGACAAACAAAAAATTTGCATTATCAGTTAATAGAATACTTATAAAAAATAAATATAGTTGAGAGATAAAGACAAAAAACTTCCATCTGGATATATATATATATATATATATATATATATATATATATATATATATATTATTTAATCAAATCTGTAAGGATTACCTCCCTTACTTTTCAACATCAGTGTACAGTATATAGAATTAGGAAAATGAAAAGTGTCATAAAATCATTAAATCTTGTCTGATCTTAAAAAAAATTGCAGGTGCACATCTTCAGATGGTGTTCAACATATGTACAAATTTTCAGACTGTTCCATGCAGTAGTAAAAAAAAATCTATAGGTGGGACAAAGTTGCGTCTACAGACAGACTGCCAGACGGACAGGGTGAAACCAATATACCCCCTAAACTTCGTTTGCGGGGATATAATGATGAATTATGGAAATTAGAAGACAATACCTTTTTCTTTCAATCTTAAATGTGTGATGGAGAGGACCACCTCTAGTCAGGCGCTGAGTTTTTAAGCGACCCACTTTTTTTTGGCAGCTGATTGGACGTCTTGCCATTTCTTCTTTACTTTTTTTTCAAAGGGCGGCCACGCCCCCTATGACATTAATGCTTAAAGCAAATGGAAATAAATGTTAATTTATTTTATGTGTTTAAAATTTTATTACAAAAGTTGTTTTATCTATAAATATTAAGCATGTTTAATAATGGATTTTCTCTATATTCCACTATGATCAAGAAAGTGTATAATTTTTTGTATGATTCGCCCATTGATTTGTTTTGACAATGCGGACGCTAATGAAAGCACATAGTAATGACGTCTGGCAAAAAAACCTAAACACAATCAGGACTGCTTTCAATACGAATCATTATATTTGAATTTTTAAAAAAAATGTGATGTCGTAGAGTATTTGTGCACAAAGAATAAATTTGATACATCTCGTTGCAGATGTACGGGTACACAATGTTTTTTGTGTTGTGAATATAGCGTATCGAGACCGGCTACGCAAACTTGATCAATAGTGTTAGCAGAATACACATTGAAATGATCACTTCATAAATCATATTTTTTATTTGTTTGACATAGTGACAGCCCTATACATAAACAAACGTTCACGAAAATAATTTATCTTTTCATTAGCTTCCTTTTTTCAGGCTAATTTTTATATTATACGGTACCTGTATGTGATATAAGACCAAACTTCGGTCTTATCTGTTGCCGAAAGGAAAAGTGAAAACGTCCCCTTAAGCACGTCCTTCTGATGATCTTCTTGCTCCACAAGCAGTGAGATTTCTGCCTCAGACCAAATCGGTTGTCTAGATCCGCCATTTATGTTTACGTCTGCTACTTTCGTTACTTCCCGCAATTCGTAGTGCGCATGTGCAGTTTGGGTAATTAAGGACTCGTATGCACTTACGATTTTATAAGACGTACATAAACGAAGAGGTACGCTTGTCGTAAGTTAAAGGTGAAATCGAAATTCTCTCGCTGTGAAGGACTGACGTATGTTAACCATCTTAATGTTACAATATTACACTTGAAAATAATTATCTTTTCCTATCAAATCCAATCAATTGTTTTTACAGACAGAGCACATAACCCCCCCCCCCCCCCTCTAATTGATCGCTTTGATCGGCATCGTATAAAAAATTCAATTAGGTCCGTTATCTCCTATACCTGTACACCTTTTTTCCCTACTTTTGGGTTGTGATGACAAGACAAAAATTCTTGTTAAAAGTAATTAATTTAATTTACAATAGAGTATTTAAAACTTGGTCTATTTAAGACATTGATTATGAAATAAAGATATTATCGCGATGTGTTTTTTATTTCCGGTTGGGTATTTCCGCGTTTAAGTTGACTTATTAAACAACTTCTTTGTTAATACGCAGGATTACCGTTTGATCAAATTTTTCAATGGGTATTATTTATCCAAACTAGCTTTTTTCATCACTTTAAGGTCCAAGGTGGGAGGGGGTGCGCATTGTACACTACAGCGTATTATATTCTTCGGATTACGGTAGTTTGTTCCTAAGATAGTTTACTTTTCTTTCATAAATAAGTTTACTTGTTAATGAAAATTCACAAAACGATTAACACGATAGGATAAACAGAAATACTTTTAAAATTAACAATAATCTGATAGGATCAACGCACGATATGATAGGATTGATACCCGATGCGATAAGAGGATTATAAAACTAATATTGAATACCACACTATCTACACCCGATATGATTTTAACATATGTGTCATTAATTTTGCAACCAAATGTCTAAAAACAATGCTCGAAAATAAATTATATTCTTGAAGATCTCGAACACATGAAAAAAGATGGAAACCCGGAAAAGTCCGTAGACAAATAGGTGATTAATTACGGTCTAACAATAAGTATGAAAAACGTCAGTCAGCATGCGACTCAGTGGAAGGTTGTATTTGCTGACAAGGTTGTATATCGACCATAGAACTCGCATAACTTTGTAGTGGATTTTCCTGCCTAAATATATAACACTTTTATAAAACACTTGTTCATTAATATTCAAATATTTTAAAAAATTAGTTTTACTAATATTGCTAAATGTTAAGTAATTAGATGTTTGACATAATATTTGCATAAAATACTAAGAGTACTTAAAACGAGGACTTTGTCTTTAACGGAAACAGTTGATCTAAGTGGTGAAGTTGCTGCGGTCAAAACAGAAACACAATCTGATTTTTGGGAAGCAGCCTCTTTTACTCCAAGTGGAAAACTGGATAACTAAATTTTGATTTAAATTAATATTTAGTGGTAACAAATTAGAGGTATGTTTACACATCAACTTTTTTAAGGAGTCCGATATTATCACAGCTTTATCAACTCTGAAAAATGGAAATTTTGCATCATCGCATACATGATTTTTTGCGTATGCTTCCGTATTTACCACAATCCCTGTTAGCATTTGCGATACTTCTTTTAATGCATACCTAAATGATGGCATTATTTCAATGTTTTAAACTGTTAGGAAACTCTTTAGAGTCGGCTCTACTTCCATGTCTTAAATATCTTTCAGTGTTTTGACTTCAAATTATAATAAAGGAAATATATAAAACATGGACTATTTAATTGTTTAATTTTTAGCGGCATTCAGAAGTTGAAGTTCTATTCGCTTTTCGCTATTCACTATTGGAATAGAGAATTGAATTCTGTGGTCGGTTTGCTATTCTAATTACCGTAAACATGCTAATAAACGAAAATTTAAAATTCTATATAAACTTCATTTTTTAATCGAAAGAAATAGTAATATAGTAAATATTGATACTTGCTGACCTGACCTAAACATTGACATATTTAGCTAGCCTGTCGAGAAAGTAAGAAAATCATCATATTTTGTTGTATTGAGAATAATTTTTTAAGGGCTGGCTTACACCCTGTATCCAATATTTTGGCCTTCATATCTTGTGAGGATGAGGCCCCGGGAACGTCAAGTCAACCCTCAAAAGGTTCAAAGTTTGACTTCGAAAAACATTTGAAAAATGTTTTTTTTTTTTAAAGAACCACTGCACCAGAAATACCAATTTTTACACAAAAGCTCTAATATATAGTGAACATTTTAAATTTTTAAAAACCATGACCCTCGGATTAAATCGACTCGCCATTTTACAGTTTTCTGAATGTATAAATAAACCACAATTCTTCATTTTGCGGAGCTGGTGACGACGTTTCAAAGATTTTCAGTACAGATTTTATTGTATACAAAAAAGTGAGGACATGCTGTAAAACGTATAAGTGGATTTCACGGCGTGTCACCCGAATTTCCTCGTGGATCTACATTTCGCAACAAGTTTTTTGTGATGAAAAACTGTTCAACTCATGCGATTTTCCATTTATATATATATGGTACATTATGAACGGTAACGTAATCGTCAGTTTCTGGCGATATTTTTTACAATGAACTGAATAACATTATTTGATAAGCGAAGTACAATCTATTACTGATAATCTATATGCGCCAATCCCTGATTTTAGGGAACTTTTCTTTTTCTTTTCAATAAAACTATTTACACATGTACGTAAATGTTATCAATAACTCTATGTAATTTTTAACTTGCTATTACAACTTTATGTGAACTTTTCTTACTCCGGTATATTTTTCCACGTGTTAGTATCATGTTCTCAACATGCATTTGATAAATGGGCGGGTCTATATAAATGCGCCAATCAGAAACTTTATTGCGATTCGCAAAAGAAATACACGGCGATTAGAGAGTGTCATTACTCAACGCAATGCTACATCGGTCGAAAGGTGTACTTACATGTAAGATTTGCGATAGTTACCTATACAGCTTTAATTACCTACCTCATATTACTATGATAATTGATCCTTAATAATTCAAAACCATGTGAAGTAATTATACTTAACGATACTTAACACAAGGTGGTATACATTTACTCACACACAATAAATGCATGCTTTGCTTTAAAATGCCCAAAAGCTGTAATGTTTCAAATACATGTGTTCTGTGTTGTATTTTTAAAACTACATAGTAAAGTACCTTGCAATTTTTTGAGTTTTTTTCTTCATTTAAATGCAAATTGCATAAATGTATCTTTAAAAAACCTTCTTTAGGTTGTTAATTAAAGCAATGTAGGTCATTCAGGCTACATAACTAATTCTAGGTGGCCTATCCTTACCTGATCCGTAGTATCCTATTATTGAGATAAATTTACTCGAGTTTACTCAATAATTTAATTCCTTTATTTTATAGAAAAAAGGAAAACAATTACAATAAATGATTACCAGTTTTAGAAGGTAAAATTATTATCAGTTATATGTAGGTATAAATAAAAAATCTAAAAGAAATCAAGTTTAGAAATGACATTTACTGCTTCGTTAAGGTTTCAGTTTCAGTCCTCAATAGATTGAGACTTGCTACAGTTTAAATGAGAAAGGAAAACACAGATTAATTCATTGTGTACTTACATCTAACACCAATGATTCCTGATTGCAGTAATGTATACCGTAATATGGTGATCCTTGCAACTAAGTTATTAAAATTTAATATTATATTACAGACTTTTTAAAACTTTTTTGCTTTCTTAAAATTTTGCTTGGTACATCTGCAGTAAATTCTATTCATACTTGTAAACTTCAGATCATAATAGCCCTATTAAATACAAGAAACCAGTCAAAGAAAATCTTAAACAAAACATAAAACAAGAACTAAGGCTACACCAATTTAATTTCTTGTTCATCGGACCAAAACTTTCGGACATTGGAGTTAATAAGATTTTGGATGCTCTTGGATGTAAGTATTTAAAAAATCATAAAACTTTTTGAGATTCCCTTGGCTCTAACCCCCTCTATTACATACTGTTGCACTGCGTGTGGGGAAGACACACACACACACATATATATACTCGTAAACACATGAAACTCACTACACAAGACTTTACACCAGAAAGTCACTACACTGCTTTCTAAGCATCCTAATGAAAATTTTGGAGCAAATTTGTAAAAGAGGGACTTCTCTAATGATTCAACAGGGTCAATTACCCTTGAAATTTCTATATAAATAGTTTGAATTTTCACCTGAATTCCACTACATTTGACCACGTGACTCTTAAATGACATACACACATGATTCTCAGTACGTTGTCAGTGTTGAGATACCGACTACTACAGTTGATTTCATTTATTTTATCGCAATGAGGACTTGATTCACATATTAATATACCGGTATGTACTCTGAGTACATGACTATTGAAACACCTGTCCTAAATGTGTAGTTGAAAGTGCATGCATCAAATGGAATTGTTTTTAAAACATATTATGGACACTTGGGACCAAGAAATTTTTGTGTTCTATCAATTGGCCAGGACAAGCATGCATTGACACAGTTGTTCCTTTTAGGCAAAGCTGTAAATGTCAAGTACAAAGTATTATTTCCATTCTGAAGACCTCTTTTTTGAAAATTAATGACATGACAACTACATTAATTCAATTTTATTTGCAAAAGGTTAAGAACAGATGCATTTAAAAAAAATATTTCTTTGCAAAGAGAGAGACATGATTGGGAAATCTCATTACACATTACTGAATCATCATAATATGCATTACCAGTATATAGAAAAACATACATGTATTTCATTTCATATCAAGCACATGTTAATAATTACTGTGATTATAATAATCTAAAACAGCAGTGAAGCAAAAATTCAATCTAAACTTTTACATAAAAGCATTCATGATTCACTTACAGTTTGACCAAGGCAATCACTAGTTTGGAACAGTAAAAGATACAAAATATGTGCAACAATTCTTTCAATGTTACTATATATATATATTTGCTTAAAAAAGCAGTGCATAAAATACTTGGATAAACAAAAATTGATTTTGAAAGTGATTACAAGAAATAACATGTTATATTTGAAGGATATAAAGTATGAGAAGTTATATGAAGCCCTAAATATTTTCAATGAATGACATTACAGCTACATTTCCAATTATTGAATCTAATCTTATTTTCATACTGTAATGTTAAGAACAGAATTATCATAAAAATTCATAATCAAGGAATACGTATTTCCAAAAAAGACAGACAAGATTGGCAAACATCCTCAATACTGCATCACAATTACCAGTTCATAGGAAAATACATGTACATGCATTTCATTTGATATCAAACTCTTGATCAAAGTTTAGTTATATCAGTAAACAATTGATAACCAATAACAGAAGTGAAGTACAAACTTATACAATTATGATTCACTTACAGTTTGATGAAGGCAGTCATTAGTTTAGTACAGTAAAAAATACAAAACATATGCAACAATTCTTTTAGTGTTACTAAGTTAAATGCACTCAGTGATAGAATACATATGCAGTACATAGAAAACATACGTCACCAAAACTGGTTTTGCAAGTGATTGCAAGAAATTACATTCTATATGAAAGAAGGCATCTCTAACAAACATTTAAGCAATACCAATATACATGTTCACATTTTTTTCAAAGAACAAATGAAATGAAATAGGAACAAGCAATAACAGTTTGTATTAAAACAGAGAGAAAGTTTTAAGGCCTAGATCTAGAACAATCATGACGTCATAATTGATTTGATGAATCTTTTTTCTCATACTTTACGACTTTAAAGAAGTTATGTAGAAAATCAAACAGCTTCTATTTTGAATTATTGGAAAAGAAACCCTGATACTTATATTCAAATTGACATTAATTTGAAGGGGAGGACAAGAGTTTATTTGATGCTGTTTTTGGAGAGCCTGTAAGCATTCTAGACATATTTCATTCGTCAAAAAAAAGGAAAACACTACAAGATTTTTTACTTACTTCCTTCACGTTATATTGAAATTGACACTTAAAAAACATTGTGTTTCATTGTGTTTATCACAAAGTTAAGCTCCAGTACACCTTTTCAATCTTATTATTACGAAGCATCATTGAAAGCATTTATATCCTGAATTTCATAAACCTGTAACCTTTCATTTACTAGATCTTGACCTTCATCACAAACTAAATTTACTATTAAGTTTTTAAAAATTACATGATTCACAAATACCTCACTAAATTACCTTTAATCAACTAGTTTTTTGTTTTCACGTTTTTGAGTTGTAATTAATTTTTTTACTGCAAATTTGATTTGCTTCCAAGGAAATTTTGCCAAGCATGACTCCTTTTTTTATTGCATTTAGACACTCCAACTGACAAGGAGTCTTCTCTTGGATAATGTTCCTTCGGAATAGCTTCTTCAGGGCACCTTTCTCCGTTGATGTCCACTGGTGCCTGTGAGTTGGTGCTGCAACCAAAAAAAAACCAAGCACTTAACAATTGAAAATAAATGTTGCAGAATGTGTTTCAACAGTAAATGAACTTAAAAATTTCAGATACATGTACTTTATCAACATTTGAAATGGAAAAGAAACAATGAAAGAAAGAACAAAGATACATACCTGATTTTGGTTTCTTTTTTACAGGCCCTTGGGATTCTAAATTTAAAAAATACACCATTATTTTTTTAATTATGCTTCATTGAATTAAATTAAGGAAAAGGAGCCAGATATCTATGTACCAATGTCACTAGCAATGTCCCAACTGTGAATAATCTAAATAAGCATAATCAACATTTAACAGGAAGTTGATATCTGGTTTGTTCAAAAATGAATATCCCACCATATGGCATACCTTAACAAAGATGGTGTTAAAATTTCAAGCATTTGCGATTAATAGTTGCTAAGAAATCTGTGACAATTTTTTTCTCTCCAAAATTTTACTATAAATTAAGTCTTCATACACATGTGACACAAAGTGACAATAGTAAAACAGTATACCCCCCTCTCCGTCAGAGCAGGGATATAAATATACTTTTATCAAACACATGCCTGGTTCCTGTTCTGCAGACTTTGGGGAAACTGGAAAAAATTAAAGGATTTGAACATGTCAGATCAAATGCAATAATGCCCAAACAATACCTGTTTTTAACTTATATCTCTTTCATATTAATTAAATATTATCAGAAGTGATTTAATGATTGTAATATGATCATGCATTTCAAGTCGGAAACTGCAGAGTGAATGAACTATTACTCACTTATAGGACAATTTGATTGTAATAGAATTTATAAAGTTAACAAGTTCAATATTATTCAAAAGGAAATTCAAGGTGGTGTATTAGGCTCTAGCGAATATAACATGAAGAATCCATTTTGTATTTTATCCCTGCTCATTGCCTTCAAATAACTAAAAACGCTTGACCAACTTCAATATCATGCATGTACTGTGGAATCATTAGTATTATAAAAGATTTAGTTTTCATACTGAAACCTGACTCATAAACGAAATTGCACCCCCACAAATAAGCAAAAAATCCCACAATCCACAAAAAATTGTCCCCCACGAAATTAAATGATTCCACAGTATATAGCATGTACACATGATTTATGTTGCCTATAGGTTTAACTTCTGATGAAATCATAATAAAGATACTTTGAAATTTTACACTATTTTGTGTAACCAATTTACCAATTTCCACTGTTTCAATGTATTCTTCATCATCATCCAAGTCTTCTGTTTCCTCTTCATCACTCTCACTGTCTACTGCTTCTGTTTAAACAAATTAATGTATCACAATAATATACATTAATTTTATTTGTGTTATCATAATAAAGTAAATAAATAAATATCGTAATAATAATGCATTTTATATAACCTTGATTTAAAACCTATTTTTTTAGTTATTTATTGATAAATATATTATATCTGGTTTACCGGTGTTTACCTTTGTCATCAAGTTGTATTTCATCAAAATCTTTCCCCTTGAATTTGGATATGGATCCGTTGTTTAGGCTATGTAGAATCTTTGACACTTTGGCAATCTGCATTGTATCCTCTGGTAATCTATAAAACTGTCGATGGACCCTTATGTCGTGCCCCTGAAAAGTGGCCAATATATCCTGTGATGTCTAATTCAGGTTGAGTATTTGAGCAAGAGTTGCAAGTTGTTTTTTAAGTTTGGTAGAGGTAATAGCAGTAGGATTATCCACACCTGCCTCCTTTGCAAACCTCCTTAGGCAGTCACTTCCTCTGTATGGAAATTTGGAATCTCCTGGCTTTGAAAACAAACAGTCTCCAGAAACCTCTGCCTTTTCTCTCTGCTGAATAAGGATCTTGATATTCTTCTTCATCTGATCTGTTAGCAAAACAGCAACTTTTTTCCCCTTTTCCCCCTTTATTTCCACCCGAGTATGAGTATTGCATAACTTCTTCTCAAATTCATTTAGCGTGCTAAGTACTACTTTATCGGGTTTTCCACTACCATTTTCAGCATCAGAAAATTCTTTCAGTTTAATGCGTTCGGCCTCCCCACTTCTACGTCGGTTGAATAAAATCAGTTGCGCTAAACACAACTGTGCCATTTTTGCGTATAATGACAAGTCAAACTGTACTACGATCTTTTCACAAACAGTCTCCACCTCTGTGGTCAGGTAATTATTCAGTTTGACAACATCTTTAACAACTGGAAGGAGAAGAGGTTTGTTGTATTTCTTTTCACTTAAGGTGGTTAATGCATGTCCCGATATGTCATTGGTCCATTCTGTTTCATATAGAGTAACAAATCGGTCTGCTTCTTCAATCTTTGCTCTGTCATTTTCTTTGATACCATCAGACCGCATATAACGAGCGCACTTTTGCAGACTATGCCCAATCTTCAGAGCCAAGGATGGAATGGTATAGGTATGAGACTCCTCATCAAATCCATATATAGTACGCACATTCTGAATTAAAATATCCCAGTTTTTGCTCAAAAGAGCCTCATCCAAACACTGTATATCTTTTGATAATTTTCATGCTAATACAAGTCTACCAACTTCTCATAATTTTTAATGATATGTATTGAGTTTTGTGTGGCTCGTGGTCATGTTTTTCAAACAGTCTCCGACCATAATCTAGAATTCTAGGATCTGATTGAATTATCACTTTAACTTCATCATCTCTCATGGTAAGTAGTACTTTTTTGAAAAGCCCATCTTGACATTTTTTGATTGGAAGTAAGAGGCGACCTTTCTGTACAGGATTTTGGCTTTTCTTTTCAGATAAACAGTATGTACCGTGTTTCCACATGTCAGTTTTCTTATAAAAGGCCTTGCCGTTCTCACATGGAATAAGGTCTTTGATCTCACATTTTGTAGAACGTTTCTTTGGAATCATTATTCCAGCTCCTTTCTCCAGAACAGATATGTTATGAGCAAAGTCTCCTTTATTCACAAGTTCCTCCCACATTTTTCTCCTTTCTTTGCTTTTTTGGGGGAAAACTAAAATCTTGGCTACTTCAAGTTCTGTTTTATGTGCAAGCTCAAGGTGTCTTGCAATGTTTGCAACCATCTTCTCACAAAAGAAGCAGGCATGCAGCTTGTTTTTTAAGTTTCCATTCAAATTTTTAGTAACACCTTGAAAAGAAATGTCTTTTTCTTTCTTTCCAGAAACCATGGGATAATTTTCACTTTCAATGCTACCACAACTTTCTTCACTATCAGATACTATTTCTCTCCTAGGACCAATAGTAGGACATTCTGAAATAATAAAATTTAATTTATTTATTGTATAAAATGGGAAAAATCAATAGAAAATGAATAAATGAGGGTTGTTATTTTATTGTTAAGGGATTTGACAATAGTTTAATGCAAAGACCATAAATGCTACATGATATTTATAATTGTATCATTTAAAAGCTATTTCATACACAATGGTTGTTAAGAGCCCATATGGACAGATGAAAAAAATTAATATCTCCAGATAAAAATCAATTACTTTCTAATCCAAGGTCACTGCCAGATAATTCCTCAAAACTGTCAGGATGAAGATCATCTTGGTTTTCTAGAGTTAAAATATGTAATAAAATATTATACAGGTATAATTTTGATTGGGATTGTTCATCTTAAACTCTAGTGTAAATTGTTCATGCAATTATATTACCGTAAATATCTTATTATAACCCAAAGTTGATTTTCACTCACAAAAATAAATTTAAGTGTTACAACAATAGAAACTATTAATTATACATACATGAATAATTTTGAAGATAATGGTACATTGCTGAATTTAATTCTCTTGAATAGCTGAATACTGCAGTACAGAGGAAATGCTTACCTTCAAAAACAGAGTCAGAATCATTGTCAGAGCTATGGTCTGGCTCATAATCAGGGTCTTTAACTGACAAGAAAATATGATAAAATTCATTTTAAGCTACATTTACTGTACATTCAATAGTACTTTTAAAATTTTGGAAGCCATACCAAATTTATCCATTTGATAAGCCAATTAAAAGATAAGTGTGACAAGTGTGACTTATTAATGTTGCGTTTGGTAAAAATGAATTCTATGTAAGGAAACCAATACAATTTTCCAATGCATAGCTATGAAAAATTAATGTTTACATCTGTGTGGAAAAGGATGCCATTTAATGAAAGTGAGAAAAGAAGTCAGCAAATGAGAGAGAGAGAGAGAGAGAGATCTGATCGGATACATTTGAGATGGTGTGAATAAATAAATGTTAATCTTTATTCTCACCAGAATCATCATCATCACTAAGTCTAACATTTCCAGCATGCAACTGACCAATGCCATCCTTTGGCACTGTTCCTGAAAGTAAACAATAACATTTTTAACATATTTATAGAATTTTCTCAAACATCAGCTAGAAAATGAGATATTGCAAGAAAGAGAGGTAGAGAGAGAGAGAGAGAGGGGGGGGGGGTAGAGAGAATAAGAGAACAAATAAGTCAGTTCTCTTACATTTAAATCAATGATGACACTTAACTTAAATGTCACTACATGTGTGCAAAACTGATATATTTGAGAGATATAGATAGATTTGAGATGGTGTTGAGTAAATACATCTAAGTTATAACCAATATTTATTCTCACCAGAAAGAGCATCCTCATCTTTGTAAACATCATCATCACTAAGTCTATAATTTCCTGCGTGCAACTGACCTCGGCCTTGCTTTGGCATTGTTCCTAAAAGTAAACACAAACATTTATAACATATCTTCGTGTAGACATTTTCTCAAAAATCAGCTAGAAAAATGGGAAAGATAGCAAGAGAGAGAGGTAGGATAAAGAGGGAGAGAGTGAAAGAACAAAAAATTCAGTTTTCTCAAGTTTAAAGTGATGTTGACACTTAACCTGAATGTCACTACATGTGTGTAAAACAGATATAGATGAGAGAGAGAGAGAGAGAGAGAGAGAGAGAGCAATAACTATGAAGAGAGTAAGAGAGTGAAAGATATGTTATAACTCATGAATTTAACTCATTTTATACACTTTCAACCTAAATGTCACTACATGTGTGCAAAACTGATATGATTAATTGAAAGAGAGAGAGAGAGAAAGAGAGGGCAATGAAGAGAGAGACTAAGAGTGAGAGAGAAAGATAAATCAATACTCTTTAGTTTAACTCATTTTTTTAAACACTTTTCAACCTGAATGTGCAAAATTGATATGATACATTTGAAATGGTGTGAATAGATAAATGCCAATTGTTAATCTCACCAGAAAGAGCATCCTCATCTATGTCATCATCATCACCAAGTCTATCATTTTCTGCGTGCAACTGACCATGGCTTGTGTGACAAGTGTGACTTATTAATGTTGCATTTGGTAAGGAATTAACCCTCATTACACAAGTGTTAAACTTAATGTGATTTTTTTTTATTAAAACAATTTCACATACCGGGTATTAAAATAACTAACTAGTCTCATTTCTAAATATTTTAAATCTTTCCTTAATGCCAGTTTTGTTCATTTTTATCTCCAACTGGTGGTTTAAACCTTCGTTTCTAACCCACCGACGGTGTTTCCAATGAGATTGGTAGTATCTGTAAAGGTAGCAAGCTCTCGTACAAAAGTATTCTAATTGCTCTGTGTTATATATAAATTGTAACAATTGTATAATTCTTTAAAAACTTTGAAGGAAAAATTGAAGATACATATTTTAGTTATCAAAGTATCACAATGGGTAATATATCATTGTAATCAATACACACTTGCTACTTATTGAGACTTTAGGGTATGCAGTTAAAAATTAGATTTTAAAATATTAGCTTTTTTAATTCAAATGTACTTCCGTCCCTGATGTTAATGACTCTGGACAGGACAGCATTAGCGTGATCTTCAAACTACAAATTAATTTCATTTTAAATGGAATTAACATGAGAAATTTTTAAGAACACAAAAATTACTATAGCATTGAATCATGATTTTTTGAAGTATACACTCTCATAACTGCAGCGGTGTGTGCATACAAATTGAGTAACGCGCGTTAGCGCGTTATGAAAATTTGTATGCACACATCGCTGCAGTTATGAGAGTGTATACTTCAAAAAATCATGATTTAATGCTTATATTTACATTTTTTTTTTACTTCTTGCCTTGCCTGCAAATGTGCTTCATACCTTAAAATTCCTATCTTATCCTAAGGGTAAGTTAATATTAATGGAAGAGCCACAGTAACAGCCACAAGCGTGAACTTTGATTTTTCGCTTGTGACGTTGCAGTTTACAGCGTTCAACGTTTGTGACGTCATAATAAAACTCGTCATTTTAACCTTTGAGTACCCAGTGATTACTTGTTGCATTTAGAGGCATTTAAAGATCACCGAATTTAATGGGAAAACACAGTAGAATGTAAATATAATGTAATAAACGTTTACAAATGAAAAATTAGATATATATACATTCAATTTGTTTACTTTAAATGTATACTTTACTTTGTATAAAGAAATTTATGATATGGTCGATCTCCAGTCAATGTTTACATATTTAAAGTTTTAGCGTGGTGATTATTGTTAATTCTTTTATAAGCTCTTAAACATAGCTTATTATTATTAATTCTTTTATAAGACCTTAAACATAGCAAGTACACTAAGCCTTGAAGTAATTTTTCTCCTAAATCAAAACAATCAAGATCAGGATTAACACCTACACAACAAATGCATAGCAATTACAAATTCCCTCACTTAAGCCTTTGGATACCCCCCTCCACCCCCCCCCCCCAAAAAAAAAGTAAGAATAACACCTACATAACATATGTATAGACATATATACAAATTCCCTTTCTATAGCCTTGGAGGAAATTCCAATTTAAAATGAAAGATTAACAAAAACTAAGATTAACACCTACACAACATGTTTACACCTACAGCAATTACAGATTTCCTCTCTTTAACCTTCAGTTATATTTACTCCCAAATTAAACAGCAAGATTAATTTTACTCAACTGAGGTGAAAGTTTTACTCACGTATATAAACAAACATAAGAGAGCCAAGATTTTATTGACACAATTCTAAATTGATATTGATTTAACAGCTAGTGTTCACAGGAAAAAAATAATGACCACTCTCAAAACCAATAGACTATGGGTATCAAAATGTTTGACAGTTTTTGTTTTAAATTCAACCATTAAAGCGAATGGATGGCATATAGCTTCGCTCAAGAAAATTTCCAAAATAATTGAAAAACTGAAGACTTGTATAAACTGTTCTATATAAATGAAATGGTATAGTAAAATGTCATAAACAAGTAAATAAAAGGTTATAGCACAGTGCATTTATATGTAAGAAGATAAAAATAGTTTAAATTGAATAGATTGCTTGAATTTAGTTTTAAAATAGATAAAGATAAAACCCTTGACTGTTGTATAATTTTGATAGAAATTAAATGTTATATAAAATGTAATATATAATATATATGTACATGTATGTCCGGTACATATACAACTGTGTTGTATATACCGGTAAATGCAAGTAGATAATTGTGATTTAAACTTTCGAATAAATTTTAACATTGGTATATATTTTAACGAGTGTTGAACAAATTAGGCATTCTTACAACCGGTTCATCTAATTCTTTGTCCACCATTTCATGCAACTCTGGATCAAGTCTTGATGGCCCCGACTCTTCTTGGTCTGCTTTTTCTAGTTGTTTAGGAGGAAGTGGAAATAACCATCTTGCTTGATCCTTTGCATATTTTTCCGAAGTGTTGGATTGGATGTTAGGTCTTTTAAGTAAATTACGAATCGTTTCCACTACCGAAACTGTGATTGTTCAGAAAACAAAACTTTGAGCGATCAATATTTTTATCCAAAGTTTCGATATTATTTTTTTTTCAAAAAAAGGAGGTATTTAAATCTTGGGATAACCATTTGGCATTTGTTTTAAAACAGTGCTTTGGAAGCATTTCCACGGATTATTATGACTTCTTTGTATTCTGAAACTACCTAGGTTTGGTAATCCCTATAAAATCAATCTGAAATGCTGGGATTCGTTTCGTCTCAATTGATCTGGAATTTGGTGAACTCGATATAGGGTCATCAACCATGGCTTCAAATACGTGATTCCTTTCACACATGATTGGTCAATCTTCCCATAGATTTGAATTTCTTAACACGCGAGCATCATGTCAGCTACCTGGCCAGCCGGTAAAACAATAAGTGAATGTCATATCGGGAAAGCAAACAACTTGTAGGACGATACTTTCATATTGATTTGGACCTGGACATTGTTTTATTGGTCTACTATTTGTATGATATCCAGGATGCCCATGCCAAAATTTTGAATTTCATGGCCCCTAGATCAGGGGTTTGACCTTAGTTTGGGGTAGTTAATAATGTACTAAATCTATAGACAATATCCTTACTATTCCCATTTATATTTCAGAAAAACTAAATGCAGTGTTATTATGTTCACAAAGCCATCTACCTAAAATCTGAAATTCATAACCCTTTGGTCAAGGTTTTAGACCCTAGGGTGGAAGTAATATGGCCATATAGTAAAAGTGTATTAAATCATAGAAAATCTTCCTTACTCCCATATATATATATATATATATATATATATATATATATAGAAAAGTTAATGCATTATCGTATCTTTAGTAAAGTTGCGTCGTATCTTGTACATACCAACAACAGTATGGTTTTTCGTCAATTAAATGAGGTTAATTAATACGTATAAAACGTATGTGACGTGAAGATGTCCTGGATTATATGTAATGGATTCGTCGATGAAGTCTCTGTAGGTGTAGATGGAGATGGAGACGTTTTATGTAATCTTAATTATTACAATATAATGAAAACATTTCATGCACTTTTTTCTTCATTCTTCGCATTCTACAACAACCGTTCACTTTGAACTCAACATCAGCCTTTTCAGGGTAAGTCTTGAAAAGATGCGCCTTGTATCTCGGTGTATGTTAATTCTACTACAACTTAAGTTTTACGAGCAGTCCAATGCAATGCACTCACAACGCGAGTCACGTTGAAAATAACTCGCTCAGCTTTCTCAGAGCAGCATGACAAAATGAACTGCATAGTTGAAAGTTACAGCGATTGATACACCAAGCCAGCGCTAATGAACAACACGCAGTACATTTTCGGCGGTATGAAATTTCTGCTATCTTTTTTTCAGGAATGTCTAAAAAAATTCTTATGCGTTTCTATATATACCCTGGTCATTTGTCCAATCTCCCTGCATTCGCATGGGGTATACTTAATAAAGTAATATAACTTGTACAACAAAATCAGGAAACCCGGGTCAATCAAATCTGCACACATGTAAAAAGTAATGAATCAAAGATTTTAAACAAAATCACCAGAAACCAACTGCTTTGATTATCAACTACTGTTACTTTAGAGACAGTAAGTTTTCTAGTGGACAGAAAGATATCAAATATATCAAACAAAGATCAAAGTTAAAAACACATATGTAACAAATGAATGTCTTCAGGAGTTACAATTATTAACGTTCTATGAACACTATAATGATATTGATTCAATAATAACAAATAATTAAAAAAAAACACACCATATTTTCGGCATAAGAAACTGATGGGATTTCTGCAAATCCCATTCTTTAAGAGACCGAAAAAGACATTCCGTTAAGTTTATATTTTCAAACTCCTGGCGTTCCTTTCAGATTAGACGGTTGTAGGTCAAATGAATTATCTTTAATGCAAATTTCACTAATATATTGTGTTACATATGGAGTACAGGCATGTCGTATGGTAAAATCAATAATAACAAATAATTAAAAAAAAAAACACCATATTTTCGGCATAAGAAACTGATGGGATTTCTGCAAATCCCATTCTTTAAGAGACCGAAAAAGACATTCCGTTAAGTTTATATTTTCAAACTCCTGGCGTTCCTTTCAGATTAGACGGTTGTAGGTCAAATGAATTATCTTTAATGCAAATTTCACTAATATATTGTGTTACATATGGAGTACAGGCATGTCGTATGGTAAAATCAATAATAACAAATAATTAAAAAAAAAAAACACCATATTTTCGGCATAAGAAACTGATGGGATTTCTGCAAATCCCATTCTTTAAGAGACCGAAAAAGACATTCCGTTAAGTTTATATTTTCAAACTCCTGGCGTCCTTTCAGATTAGACGGTTGTAGGTCAAATGAATTATCTTTAATGCAAATTTCACTAATATATTGTGTTACATATGGAGTACAGGCATGTCGTATGGTAAAATCAATGGAAGTATCATTTAAAATGGCTGAAACCTCAATTTTCCTTTGACAATTTGAAGCTGTTTGGCACTTGGTACACTTCCAAATTTCATTAACCATGCTTCCTGTATTCCATGAAGAGTCTTGTTGTCATTTGTGCTAACAGAGCAAACATTATAAGCATGTGATGGCTTTAATGAATGCAACTGTAAACAAGCATAAAAAGAGAAATAATAGATTCACACAACTGAAAAGGCATTCCACATATATTGTGACCAGGTGGTGGGAAGGAGTCCATATCGATATATTCTAATAAGAAAATTCTAAAAGCACATCTCATTGAGGGCGATTAATTCACTGCATGAAAAGTTATTGTAAAAGTAATATTTACATTGTCTTTAATTGCCTTTCCTCATGTTTACTTAAAAAAAAGGAAAATATGGTAAATGTGATCTTTAGTTAAATTTACATACAACTAAACTTTTGTGTATGGCTCACTTTACATCTTTACAGATTGTGTAAAACTTGCATTTACCCAAAGTAAATACTCCTTTACAAAAATAAAGTTCATCTTTAACAATGCTTGTAAAAGCATGTAAATACAAGTGAAATTATTTTTACTGAACATTAAAGGTGGTAAATTTTAACCATTACAAAAATTTACTTTTTAATCAAGGCAAGTAAAGTTGATATTTACTCGAAATTAAAGATACACATATTTACAAAATTTTACTGGATTTTCAAAAATTTACTTAATATGTTTCTGTTGCTTCATTCCGTCTTTCAAATAAAAATCAGACAAAACGTGTAGAAATTATTTATCTGTAAAAACAACAATAATAATCATTAATATACGCATAATTAATATCACTTTGATCTCTACTATAACCCACGAATGATTACGGTTAACACTGGGTGGCTCTTGGTTCTAGTTCTTTTTGCCAACGGTCGCTTGTTGCGTGGAGGACAGGTCTCTAGAAACGTTTTGTCCTGATTATCTTTATTTTTTTTATCTACTCCTCACTCTTCAATGAAAAAGGATGGAATAGGAAGCCATTGTCCACCTCTTCATTACTGCTTATGTATTTGTGGGCCTCTGGGAGCTGTAGAAACTGATGGACTTTAGTCTTCTTTTCCCTTGACCAGCCAGACTTTATTTGAATAGTTTCCTTTCTTCTCCTTCATTTCTGAAATAAAAAAAAAACATACAATAAATTTCCTTTCTAAGAAGACTTAGTCGTATGCTTTGAAAAAGTATAAAACAATATTTTTTTCCCCCTGATGCAACTGACCCATTATGAAAATAAGGTCAAGTCAGGGGTAAAAAAATGATAATGATGGCCTTATTGATATCCTTTAAAAACATAGGGATAATAACCATCATTCTTTGGCTTAAATATTTATATGTTTTCACCTCTTTCTTTCTTTCGTATGTCTTCTGCCTCTTTTTGTGAATTTCTGTAAAAAGTAAAATCTTTGTAGACAGAAACTTTTTTATCTTGTTTAATTTCATTATCAAATGTCTCAGAAAACTAAAACTACAAACATATTTTAAAATTAATTGTTTGGATCAGAAGAATTAAAGCATTTAGACATTCAACTGAGTGAAAAGTCCGAAAAAAAGTTATTTCCCCTTAGCATAGAAAAAAAATTAGAAATTTAGAATAAAATTAGCAGCGAAAATATCTCGAACTTAATACTTTCTAATTACCTCCATGTGATTATATTCACATAAAAAATATAAAACTATGTTGTACAAATTTCAAAGAATTCAAAGTTTTACAAAAAAGGATGACATCACAAAACACTGGATCTACTTTTAAACAAACCATAAAAGCAATCCAATAAAATTTAATCAATATTTCTTGAAACATTTCAATTGTAACTGTGCTGTCCTTTACTTCTTGAAGCTAAAAATTAAAGAAAAAAATCTAAATGTATAGAATATTCATCGACGGGTCAAAAGATAAAAAGAGAAATTAGACTATAATTAGTATACACTTGGTTTTTCTGGGGAAAGGGTTGTAACAGAGGGAAAGGGAGAGAGAAAGAGATTTTGGAAAAAAACATTTGGCTTACGATCTAAGTAAATAAGAAGGCGGGGTCAGAAGTAATGACTTCTTGGGTGGATTCTCCTCTATTCCTTACATCTATATCACCCCTTCTAGTCCTTGCTACTCTTGTTCTTGCATTTCTTCCCCTCCCTCTGGTTCGACGAACATCATTTCCTACAGCAGTATGTTGTAATTCCTGAGAAGTCCACTGATCCACAAGTCCGGAATTTTCACACTGAATTCCATCTGCTGTGTTATCTACACATACTTGACAAAAACATTTCTTCTGTCGACTTAATACATTGCAAGGAACAGTTTTTGTTTTGCTTTTGTTTGGGTAGTTTCTGTCAATGTTTTCAATGAGGAAGAAAGTCCTTTTATGATGTAAATGATCATTGTTATCTTCTCTGCTTTCAAGCTTCAATTTCCCAGATCTTTAAAAATCATCTGCATTCTTAATAACAACATTTATGCAGATAACTGCCCTTCTTGCTCAATTTTAAAATTTTATAGATTTATAATTTGGTTAATAGAATTTACTACTTTTACAGAAAGTAATACGTATCAAATGTTTGTAAGATTAGGTTGAAAATCTGATTAACTTTAAATACATTTTGATAATAATCGATGTTCATTTACCCTTCCAATAAAATGGAGAGTATATACTTACATTTTAACATTAGTGGTGCCATTTACCGATGTTTTCATTGTAGGTCTGACCTTCGAAGGTCTCTATCTTTTCGGTGCGGATCGTCAGTGTTATTCGTCTGGCAATGATGTAACTGTAGTTTCCTAGCAGGTGTGTTTTGAATCCTTTGAAGTCTTGACAAGGAACTGGTACATACACCGTGTAGTAAGGCATTGCCGTTTTACAAACGAGAGGTCACAAGTGAGCATACAAGGGTTTTACTAGCGCTCTCTGATATAAAGTGTCGAATGCGAACAATGTTCCGTAGTTGGTGGTAACATGATTTTGTGATGTTTCGAACCTGGTGATCCATGTTCAATACCGAATCAAAAATGCCACCTAATTTTTTTTACAATTGATGACACGTTAATTTTGTTGCCGTCAAAATTGATGCCGAGTTCTTTGAAGTAATTAATTTTGTGATTTGGAGCGAACACAATTAGCTCTGTTTTTTCTTGATTAATCTTCAAATAGTTGGAACGCATCCAAGAACCAATATCAGACAGGCAAATCTGCAGGCAAATCTGCAGACGAGATGCTATATCTATCCAGTTGCTAGTAGGTGAGATTGCCATATACAATTGAGTATCGTCAGCATAGCACTGAAAACTCATGTTGTGTTTACAGCAAATACCACAAATTGGTTTAGCAAACAGGCTGTAAAGCTTTGGTCCAAGCACCGAACCCTGTGGAACAACAAAATTCAATTTAAAGTCTCTAGACTTACACTGGCCTATAGCAATACTTTGATGTCGATCACTGAGGTATGACTGTATCCATGACATGGTTGCACCTGTAATTCCAAAAGAAAATTCTAGGCGATTCATAAGAATAGTGTGGTGAAAATGAAAAAATGACAATAACAATCCGTCAACCATCTCAAAAATCCATAAAACGAAATACAATTTCAAGGCAGAGCAACACGGACCTCCAAAAAGATGGAGGTAGGATCAGGTGCCTAGGAGGAGTGAGCATTCTCTGCTGACCGGTTACACCCGTCGTGTGCTCTTTGTCGTAATCGGGGAAAAGACGGAAAAGTCCGTAGACAATTGGGTGATTAATTATGGTCTAACAATCAGTATGAAAAAAACGTCATCAAATGCTGCAGATCAGTCCAGCATCAACAGAACAACACGCATTCCATTGTCTAGAGCAGATGTTATGTCATGATGGAGTGCTGTCTCTGTAGAATGATGACCACGGTATGCTGATTGTTGTTTATCATGCAGATTGTTTGATTGTAAATGATCTTCTAGCTTAGAATTGATAACCTTTTCAAGGACTTTAAAAATAAATGAAAGGCTGGAGACAGGACTCTGAGGACGGTAGTTCTTGAACACCTCTTTGTCTTATCCCTGCTTTTTCAGAAGAGGACGAACAACGGCGTTTTTCAGTGATGTCGGGACAGTTGATTCTAAGATAGATTTGTTTATGATGGTTGTGATTGTTGGAAGAATGTTATCATCACAGGACTTCAAAACAGATGTTGGAATCGGGTCTAGTTCGCACGATTTTGGTGGAGAAGCCATGATGATCTTCCGAACTTCTGATTCTGATGCTGATGTAAAGCAATCGAGAGGTTTACCTTTAAATTTGTTGTCTGCTCTTAAAACATCCACATGAGTCTTTGTATTTAAGACAGATAGATGGCCTCTAATAGTGGTAATTTTATCTAAGAAAAAAATCACCAAAAGTGTTTGCAACTGTTCGAAGGGAATATTGGGGCGTTTTGTTTACCCATTAGTGAGTTTGTAACGCGGGTATGATAAGGCAACAAATCGAGTAAAAATTCCTCTGATCAATATGACGTCACAATAAGGAGCATGATGTCATATTTTACTCAAGAAATCTGTCAATTTTAACTCCATCTCTGGTCCAAATTATGAAAAGGCGTAAAATGTCACTAGAAGCTCTTTTTACAGAATATATCTTCGATTTCTCTATACTACGTATCGTTAACATTGATGACGTCACAAGCATGTTTAATAGAGAAGATCAATGTCGGGAGACAAATCATCGGAATGCAGTGTAAACAATGCCGAAATAAGACTTATTTTATACAGATACCCAAGATTTAGATGAGTGTCAGTTAGGATATAACCAGGATAATACAGGCATGGATATTTTGTTTTAACAGCGAGTGTTATAAGGTAAGCAGATAGACATTTATGTGACTTGACCGGCCTTTCCTCTGTCACTATGTACAAAAAAGACAGAAGTGTAACACTACCCCGAATATTATGAAAGATGAATTTGGCAAATATCAAAAGCACATGACCTTAAATACTTGAAAAATGCTGCTAGAATCCTTTGGTTTGTTGTTGTAAATGAAAAATACCTAGTATTTTCAATGAAATTGAAAAAGTTGAGGAGGTTTCCGGTAAATAATGACAATATTTATTTTATGCGATTAACTATAGGATTCTAGCAGCAATATTAATAAACATGAACTTATTGCCGATCGAATTATTGTATCATACATACAAATAAACTTCGGGGTAGTGTTACACTTTTTGATTTTTTGTTAAGGTACAAAAATGATCTATTTTTAACTGTCACGTGATACCATGGCAAGGCAGCTTTAGAGATCGACTTGATTCCGAATTAAAAATATAATATCTTGTTGAATACATTCACTTGATACTAATATTCACCACTGATTTCATTAAAATAAATAATTTTTAAAATGACCATAATATCGGCGATCATTAAGCTCTGAGTTGCCTTAACCTACCCGCGAAGTTTATAAAGCTTTTTCTGATCATTTCCAATTTCGTAGATTTTATCTGAATATTTTTTTTTTTGAATTTTTTTTCTTTGTTTCGAGTAACAGTTTAGTTACTTGGATGGATTTGTCTCTAAACATTTGTCTATGAACAGTCAAGTTTGTTTTCCTCATCTGCCTTTCAACCCGACGTTTTTCTTGCTTTGCAGTCCTTAGATCTTCCGTGTACCATGGGGTATGTGGACGAGAGATGATTGTTCTTGGCTCTTCTGGGGCGTGTTTGTTTAGGACGGCCCTTAGCTCTAACTTTTTAACAGATCCTGTAATGAGCCGTTTTTATCAAAGAGAACCGACGAAGAGTCAAGGTCAGACTTGAACTTTTCGATATCAAGCTGTTTCATTCTACAAAAAGTTACAGTCTTGCGTTCTTTTGGAGGCTTTGCAACCCGCAAATGAGCATAAACAGCAAAATGATCCCCTGCCGCATTGCCACTGTTGTCGCATAATTTAACTGAGAAAAAAAATCAAACTTATGTTCTCATAGCAGCTGGTACATTTTAAATCTATAACCTGTTACATTAAAAGTTTAAAATCAAAGATTTCTAAACTTACGAGTCTATAACAATCTAGATTGTTATACACAAGTTAGAAATCTTTGATTTTGAAATTTTAATGTAACATATAGTTCTATTTATTGTATATTTTGTAATTGCAAATAACTTAAATCTCCTACACCCTTCATTAAATCTGGAAAACAAAGACGATAATTGGCTCAGGATCTTATTTGTCAACAGCACAGTGCCTGAAACTTCTAGATTGGGCAACTGTTCAAGTTCATACATAATGACTTTCACTTCTGTCCTGCAGATGATGTATAACTCTGGTTCTACTCCGGGTAGCAGGTGTGGTTGTGACGGCCCCCGATGACCGCCACACCGGTCTCCTCGCTGGCCTAGCTCTTGGTGGTTTTTTATTTTAGTAGATCCTGTATGGAAATCGAGATGTAAGTGTGCCATATATATTTTTGGCAAAAGTATGTGAAATCAAAGCGCAAACGTTATACGAGGGTTGTTCGGAAATTATTGAGACATTTACTCTTACTCCCTTGAGAAAAAAGGTGAACCATTGAAATTTCACTAATAAGTTAACCAGGGTACAATTTATTAATGTGAAAATTTTCCAGTCAATGGCATCATTATCATTTCTGGTAAGCTGACACACTTGCTTATGTCCAGTGACCCGGCGCAACCCAAAACTCATCGCAACGTCATTTTAACGCGTTTCCTTTATTCCTAAGTTTTAAACGTCTTACAAACAAACGGAAAACACGAATTATTCTTCATTTCTGATCTATTTTTTTCATTTTAAGATATCAACGTTTAAGTATCTTATCTATTCTTGACTGTTTTGTGCAAAAATCGAGTTATTCCTACCCAAAAGTCAACTTTTTCTGAAACGTCTGTTAAAGTCATTCTGTATACATATTTAAGAACTGTTGACATCAGTTTTTGTTTAAAAAGGAGTAGATCTTTAGTCTATTTGTTTTAATTCTAGTTAAAAGTTAGTAAAAAAAAAATCCTATAAAATGAAGCTCTTGACTCCTTTATACTTAATAATTTGTGTTTAAGCAATTACTTGGCCTGTAAATTAAGGTCTTCTTTCGTGTTTCCGACCAATTTGATGTATATTCGCTGCGCCGCCTTGACGTCAAAATTCAATAAACCGTCGTGGCCAGATTTCTATTGCTTGGTACATATATTTGTACTATCTCCGTATTTCAACTCGAACACTAGTGAAACTTGCGCACAAGTTAGTCACAATAAATAGCAAAATGAACATATATAATTTGATTTACTTTCCTATTAATTGTTGGTCCACCGACACTAAGTAAGAAATTGTTTAAGTTTAATTAATTTCAGATTTTACGACTGTGCCGGATACCCCGACGACGGACTTGTTTATGTACTGTCGTAAACAAAATATTAAAGATTTCTTAATATTACTTTGTTTAATTTTTTGTTTAGGTTTCTTCATAGTTTATACCAATTTTCACCCTAATTCGTCACTTAGAAAGGAAAATATTTGTGTTGTCTCAATAATTTCCGAACAACCCTCGTATATCTGTCTGCACGTACGCCATCTTGTTACCCAAAAATCGATGAGATTCGAATAGTAGATCGGTTTGATAAATATATAGGTATTTTTATGACAAAACACACAAAGCTATTCTCTTTTTTATATGTCAACTCTCTTATGTTTATTCCTTTCCCTCTTTTATATTGATGCGATTTATCAGCTAAAAAATGTGACCTCGTGCTCCGTACATCAAATCGCGGGGTATGACACTTTGACTGGTACCGTCGTTTGCAATCCGATCTCTTCATGGGAAAATAAGTGGATCGTGTGCTTAATACATCTAACACCTTTCACAACCCAACAAGTGTTTTCTTCCCATCAAACCACCATTACAATATGGAATTTTTAAGTGTTATCTACCTAACATCTTCGTTGAAGGATGTGTGGTCAATGAAGTTCAATAGTTGAAGAATGATGACGTAAAATCCGAAATTTTACCGAAATAGTTCCCTCACCCTAAATTTTTTTTTTTACTTATAAAATAGCATAGGGGTTTTTTTTTATACTTAATTTAAACATAATAGTGCTTTATTTTAAATTTTTATTCCTTTCTTTTTTAAACAGTTACAAACTTGTTATCCCCCTTTTTAAATATTTTTTTTACATAACAAATACGATATCTTTGATTTAATATTATCAAAAATATACCTTGACTTGGCTTCCGTGTATAAAAGGTGTTGCTCTCCTAGTGTATAATCAGACTCTGGGAAGTAAGTATTGTATGGGTGGCTCGGCCGGTGTCCACAATAAAGTTTTTCGCCATCACGCTAAAAGAGATTCACGAACAAGGCTTCACCCTTAGATTTAAGTCAAAACCTCGAATTGTTTCCCCGACAACAACGGCTAACATTGTTACAATTTTGGACTGACGTTCCAACAATTCCAAGGAGGAGAAAAACAGCAAATTGCATTTTTTCAATTCAACCCAAAATTGAAGACACCCAGTGTGCAATAAAGACAAAGTGCGGTATCGATAAAAATTTTACCTTTACTTACTTTTATAGTGTAATTGTGACCTCCACATAACATTCGGACCAAAAACGATAATGGAAAATCGGATTTATCAGCAAGTCCTATAATTCAAGAACTCCCAAAGTTTCAACAAGAGGCCAATAGGCCTTAACGGTCACCTGAGTAGCATAACCCATACACAGATTTGTCAAGGAGTCTCATATATGCATTTAATTAAGTTTTATTCTGGAATAGAAATTTTTTAAATTTGTAATGACGACCACCTCTGTTTGGTAATTAAATGAATATGTCCAAGTACAAATTGTCTAGTTCGAGCTTTACCCTTTGTAGTATGACTTGTCTATTTGGTTGTTGTGATTTTGCCGCCATTCTCAATAAACGTATTCTGTTTGAACCTGGTGTATTTCATTGACTTTGCCATCCAAACATGGTGTCAGAAGTGAAAACAAACTAACAATGCCGAAGTTTAATCCACCAGAAAACTTTTCGTTCACTAGGCCGACCGAATGGCCAGAATGGAAACAAAGATTCACTCGATTCCAGATAGCAACGAAGCTCACGGAGGAGGACGAGGAAATCCAGATAAGTTCTTTAATTTACGCCATGGGACCACAGGCAGAAGGGATATTCAAATCATTTGCATTCTCTAATGGTGATGAGAGGAAATATAAGAAAGTTATGGAGAAATTTGATAAGTATTTTGTACCAAAGAAAAATGTGATACACGAGCGCGCCAAATTTCATATCCGGTGCCAGAGGCAGGGGGAGTCTGTTGAGGAATTTGTCTGAAATTTGCACGAGTTGGCGGCGCATTGTGAGTTCCGAGACAAGGATGACCAGATTCGTGACCGATTAGTGGTAGGCATTCTCGACAATGACCTGAGCGAAAAACTTCAGCTAGAGTCAGAGCTTACACTAGTGAAAGCAGTGGATATGGCTCGGAATTCTGAACTTGTGAAGAACCAAATCAAAGACTTGCAATCCAAGAACTTGGACGCTGTAAAAATGAGACAATATGGACATGGTGGTAAGCAATACGGTCATTGTTATGAAACCGCCACAGGCAAAACCTAAGGACACTACTTATGATGAATGTGGGAGTTGTAAACTGAGACACCGCCCAGGAAACTGTCCAGCAGTAGGTAGGATATGTCTAAAGTGTGGAAACAAAGGACACTTTAAAGCTGCATGTCGCGGGAGACCGAAACGACTTGATGAAGTTCAAGATGACGAAGATGAAGATGCAACAGATGATTCATTCTACATGGGTTCGATTGACTTGAGCAACTCGGATAATACTGATGCTTGGACTGTGAAACTGAAAGTGTGTCGTAAACTCATAAAATTCAAGATTGACACAGGCGCCGATACATCAGTGATTACTGAAGCAACATACAACTCTCTACCAGTGAAACCAAAACTTCAAGAACCGAAAAATAAACTGTACAGCCCAGGAGGAACAGTGCATTGCAAAGGAATGTTTGTGGCTAGAACTTTGCATAAAAACCACGAGTATCATTTTCGAGTGTATGTGCTTAAGAATTCCAATAGCGGTTCTAACTTGTTAAGTCGAAGCGTGGCACACAGCATGGGACTTGTGATGAAAGTAGAGGAAATTCGGGATGTATTTGGTACACATGGATGCGTGAAAGGCCCACCAGTCAAGATAACACTGAAACCCGAAGCAGTTCCCTACTGCGTCACAACAGCACGGAGAAATCCATTTCCATTGATGCCAAAGGTCAAATCAGAGCTCAAGCGCATGGAAGACGCAGGGATCATAACCAAAGTGACTGAGCCTACAGACTGGTGCCCACCGATTGTAACAGCATTTAAGAAAAATGGAGATGTACGCTTGTGTGTGGATCTGAAGAAACTCAATCAAGCTGCCAAACGTGAACATTATATGCTGCCTAACTTAGATGACATTGCTCCGAAGTTAAGTAAGGCGACAGTTTTCTCAAAACTTGTTGCAAGTAGTGGCTTTCATCAGATACCACTAGATCGAGAGAGTTGTCATCTGACTACATTCATCACACCGTTTGGAAGGTACTGTTTTCAGCGAGTACCTTTTGGAATTACCTCGGCTCCTGAGATATTCCAGCGACGGATGTCCGAAATTCTTGCAGACATCGATGGAGCTGACGCTATAATGGACGACATTATTGTGTACGGGCAATCCACAGAGGAACATGATGAGCGTCTAGACCGTGTGTTGGACCGTATTCAGGAGGTTGGGTTAAAACTCAACAAAACTAAGTGTGAGTTCAGAAAGCCGAGCATTGAATACTTTGGACACTGGATAAGTTCAAGTGGTATCAGCCCTTGCCCAGAACGAGTAAAGGCGATCCGCGATATGGCTCCCCCGTCAAACATAACAGAACTGAAGAGATTCATGGGTATGGTTAATTACCTGGGTCGTTTCATACCTAATCTGTCAACGGTTATGCACCCTCTTTCAGACTTACTGAAGGGTGATGTCAGCTGGATATGGAGCCATCCACAGGAAGAAGCATTCAAGAAAGTAAAAGCTATGTTAACTGAGACTCCTGCATTAGCCTTTTATGATGCTAGAAAACCTGTAGTTATAAGTGCTGATGCCAGCAGTTATGGTATTGGAGCTGCAATATTTCAGCAGTTCGGAGATGAGGTGAAACCGATCGCTTTCGCCTCAAGGACTCTCACTGCAGCGGAGACCAGATACGCACAGATAGAGAAGGAGTGTCTGGCATCTGTCTGGGCGTGTGAGAAGTTCGAGAGATACGTCGTTGGACTTGAGTCCTTTAAGCTCTTAACAGACCACAAGCCCTTAGTACCTCTTATCAACACAAGTCCACTAGACCGAACGCCAGTGCGTTGCCAAAGATTGTTAATGCGTCTGCGCAGGTTTAACCCCATTGCGCAGCACATTCCGGGAAAACAACTAGTGGTTCCTGACACTCTTTCTAGAAGTCCACTGCCAGAAAACACCAATGATGCTGAGGAGGAAGTTAATTTATACGTCAACAGTGTGGTCCAAAGTCTCCCAATATCTGATAGACGTCTAGAGCGTGTTCGAGTAGCAACAGAAGAAGACCCAGAATTGTCCGAGGTTCTCCGAAAAACTCTATATGGCTGGCCCAATTACGAAAAATCCATCAAAATGGAAATTCGACCATACTTTACTGCAAGGTCTGAACTATCCGTTTGGAATGGTATCTTGATGTACAGAGATCGAATAGTTATTCCTGACTCTTTAAGACCGGAAGTTGTGAGCGACATTCACTCGGGACACCTGGGACTGAAAAAATGCCGTGAGCGTGCAAAAGGATCAGTATGGTGGCCAGGTATTTCTAACGATTTAGAACGAGTCGTAAAATCATGTGAATTCTGTCAAGTTCACCGCCCTAAACAATGCCGTGAACCGTTGAGGACAACAGTGATGCCAGATCGACCCTGGCAAAAGGTGGCAGCTGATTTATGTGAGCTGAAGGGGCGACACTTCTTAGTAGTCGTAGATTATTTTTCTAGGTTTATTGAAATAGCATACCTAGACACATTGGCAAGCGCAACAGTTATTGGGAAAATGAAAAGCATATTTGCAAGATGGGGGATCCCTGAGGAACTTGTGACAGATAACGGGACTCAATTTACATCAGATTCCTTTAAGAAACTTGCCTCTGATTATGGATTTAGGCATACCACAACAAGTCCCCATTACCCTCAAGCCAATGGAGAGGCAGACAGTGCAGTAAAGACTGCAAAGAAGATCTTGCAACAAGATGATGTTTTTGTTGCCTTAATGGCCTATCGGTCCACTCCGATTTCGGCAACAGGTGTGACACCAGCAGAGGTAATCATGGGACGAAGGATGCGAACCATTGTTCCCGCCATCCCTTCCACATTAGAACCTAAATGGCCCGACTTGGACCAAGTGAGGAGACGAGACGAGCACGGGAAAGAGTATGTGAAACAATATTACGACATTAAATTTGGAGCTAGGAAACTCCATCCCTTGGGCCCAGGTGATCATGTGCGTATAAGAACCGACAAGGAAAAACTGTGGGGTGACAGCGGAACTATCACAAGTGCAAATTACGAAACAAGATCCTACATGGTTGAGACTGACCATGGTCTCCTTCGGAGGAATCGTAGACACCTGCAACATACTGGATATCCCAGTGTCAATGAGCCGCAATCAAGGAATGAACCTTCCACACCAGTTGAGTCGTCCGAGGTAGACCAACCAGCCTTAACACCCGAACCAGCACAGTCATCATCTCTAGTGAAAACAGTTACGCGATCCGGCCGTGTTGTGCATCGTCCCAGGCGATTCGAGGACTGTGTGATGTAAAAGCAGACTATTTGTGATTAGTTCGACAGTAGCAGCTTTTTCTTGTATCATGTATTGTATCACAAGTAGTGCATGCAAATAGTTTTGTATTTGTGTTATAATTGTAATGTTTATTTTTTTAATCTAGTCAAAATGCTCTAGTCCCGTAATTTACTCATATTTCTAAAGTTTAGGGGGGGGGGGGAGATGTTTGAATTAAATGAATATGTCCAAGTACAAATTGTCTAGTTCGAGCTTTACCCTTTGTAGTATGACTTGTCTATTTGGTTGTTGTGATTTTGCCGCCATTCTCAATAAACGTATTCTGTTTGAACCTGGTGTATTTCATTGACTTTGCCATCCAAACATGAAATGAAATCTGAAATCTTTCAATAAGGACTATTAAACCTATAATTTTAGCGAAAACCTTAATAGATCATAAAAGAGTGCATGACCTGATATTGAAAAGGTGCAAGACTCTGATAGAAAATAATTTTCCCATATTTATTATCCCCTCGCGCAACTTGTTGCGAAGGGGATATAGCATCGCTACTGTGCGTGTGTGTGTTCGTATGTATGTATGTGTGTGTGTGTGTGTGTACTCCATTTCAATTTTCTAGTAAATACCCTCTCATGAATATCCATCAAACTTTGTACACGTCTTTGGCATGGTAAAAGGACAAACCCTGTTGATTTTAAAATCAATTGATTAAGTATTTTTTTTAATTATCGTAAAAAATGAAGTTAAAAACATGAATTTTATGTACGACTTGACAATAGACATTTCCGGTAATTTTATGTACGACTTGAAGTTAATCGCTACCGTATACAGTTCAAATCAACAACTTGACATTTTTTGGGATTTAAATCTAGTAAAGGTATAAAAAAACGTTTTGTAGCATTGGAGTGTTAGACGAGTGCCCATAGTTAAAAGTTGAAGCGGGCAAGAGATTTAAGTCTGCCGATTTACATCAAAACAAGCAGTCGACTTTCGGACAAATTTTCCCGTATTACTTACAATAGAACTAGTCCAAAATCCAGTAGAGACTTTGACAGATATTGCACATTTATCACGCGAAAATTGTTTTACATTTATAATAACTGCATATATATCTACTATACTATGGGTTACTATACTATGGGTTAATTATAATACGACAACTAGCAACTAGAATTTCCATCAGAACAGACTACAGAGCGCTTGATTTTCAGCTACGTTTCATAATGTATACGGGTCGTTTATGTATGCTTATATTAAAATGAATGTCACTAAATGAATCTAAATTATTAAACTTTAAAGTATATGTGTTGAGTTTCTGCTAGGAATAGGAAAACTGTTATGTAAACCCCCTCCCCCAATTTATACACCACAAAGCTTGGGGATTGGGATTAAATAGATATTACATGTATGTATTCAAAGTGGTTTAAAGAAATACTTTCTTTATTTTAAATCTGATAGATTTACATGTATTTTCCTAAATAACGTATTCCCCCGTACAATAAGTCATGTCGCGAGGGGATGCTCCCGCTTAGCGGTGCCCTTGTTATTTTTTTTAGGATAGGTTTTAAGTGTATATGTTTTCATAGAAAAGCTACATATGTATAACAAGGTGGCTTTTATTCATGTTTTATCTAATTCAACCTCCCATCCCCTATCCCTCCGGGGTAGACAGAAACTCTCCCTGTGGGCATTTATACAAACGAAAAAAAAAACAGCATTAAAAGCCATCATGAGTTACTTCTCCTGTTCCAGTGTTTAAATATTCAACCTTCGTTGAGAATCATCATCTGGCATTTATACCAAAATAATTTTACCTTTATATCAGTGATTAAAGTTAGCCAATTATTAATTTACTATTAACAAGTCTATTTGTTTATTTTCAAAGTTTAATAACTGAAGAGCTACAGTCTGGAAAATTACAACTTCCTGTCTTGAAAGTGAAACTGTACGAAGATGGAAAACTTACCAAAGTTTTGAAAAATGAAGATAACTTTTTAAAATCTATTTCACACAAGTCAACATCTTTTAATTAACCTATCAAACAAAGTATAATACCTTAAAAATTTGACGTACATTTTACTTTAAAGTTGATTCATAAAATTTAACAAAATTTTAAAATTTCAAATCAGTATCTTTTCATTTTATATTAGGTCTGATCAGTAACAAGGAAATTGCAGCAGATTATGGAGAGCCAGCTGAGATTAATTTAACTTCTGCGGAAGGTAATACAGAATCACATTTGAAACCACTAATACATCAATAATATACTATAACTAATAACATAATATGATTTAACCAATTTCGTATTATCTTAGGTCCACTTAGTGCAGATGAAGTTTCAGTTCAAGATGACGAGTGTCCCACTACAAGCTCTACATCTGTGAAAGGTAATTAAAAATTAAAACATTCCTTTCTTAATATCTTAACTGTCAAGATATTAATACCAGATAGTTAAAAGCCAAAGATTCCAAAGATATCAACAATTTCCTCAGCTCCATTAACGGTCAGCTAATAATGTCTAACTGTAGTAAATGTGCCCCCTGTCCAATATTAGAGTGTATGAATAATTCTAATCTATGACTAACCCTTTGTATCATATTAGGCCTGTGGACAATAGAAGATGGGTCAGACTCATTTGAAGATAATGAAGATGGTGGACCAACTGATATGAATTTTATATCAGGTACATTGTAAATCAGAAGAATTAGTCGATTAAGCTACAGTATATAACCATTGCTTTTAAATTACTGTATTATCCTAATGGTAAGTTCAATTTATGGAAGGGCCATTGTAACAGCCACAAGCGTGAACTCTGATTTTTGCTTTTGACGTTGCACTTTGATGTTTGTAATGTCATAATAAAACTCATCATCTAACCTAAATGTGTTCATAAGAAATTGAACGTCGCAGATTTCCAATACAAACATAAGGGGAAATATACACTGAATGTTAATTAAGGTCTTCCGTTTTCCAACGGAAGACCTTATTGTTTTCGTTCGGTTTCTTTTTCCCTATTATTATTATTTTTTTTTTTCTTACAAAATTTGTGCACGCGATTTCTCGAAATTGGCTCGACCGATTTTCATGAAACTTTCAGATCTAATAGATATTGATCTGAACTTAATATATATTTTTTTATTTTGATGACGTCATTTCCGTTCTTGAGATAATGACGTTTTAGCGATTTTCAGAGGGTCGACTTGTCACTCGAACTCCTCCTAAACGATAAAAGATATCAAATTCAAATTTTCAGGAATTGTAGACGAATGATTGTAGTTTTGCATAAAGTGAATAATTTATGTCTGGCGCAAAAGGCATCGAAGCTCGCCTGGACCCGAAAATTGAGATATAAAAAATGTAGTGATTTTTCTTGGTTTTCTTTATTTATCTCTTTTCTCGAAAATATTTTGTTAAGACATGTAGAACAATTAAAATTTATTTTTACAAGAGCTTTCATTCAACATCAAGAAAAAGGGGCTGGCCCCTAAAATTAGGGGCCAAAAGGTCTCTAAAGTCTTTTATTGATAGCACTTAATTGAGAAATATTTTGTAATACGTTTAAGAAGCAAAAATGTTCATCTTACAGTTATTTAACTATAAATTATAAATAAAAAATCATGCGTTACGTAATTAGGGGTTTTAAGGGGCCAGAAGTTCCAAATTTTGATCACTTATATCACAAAAAGGACAAATATTTTGAAAAGCAATATAGAATAAAAGATGCTAAAAGTGATGTTCTAAACAATATTCAACCATCAAAATTTCGTTCTGTGGCCCCTATAAGGAAATAAGGGGTCGGCCCCTAAAACGTTCTTTCCCAGATAGCTCAAGAACGGTAACGAATTTCTAAACACTTGTTGGACAAAATATGTTAAATATCAAAAGACCTTTCATTTGACATCAAGAAAAAGGGGCTGGCCCCTCAAATTAGGGGCCAAAAGGTCTCTGAAGTCTTTCATTCATAGCACTTTACTGAGAAATATTTTGTAATACGTTTATGAAGCAAAAATGTTCATCTTACAGTTATTAACCTATACATTTTGAAAAAAATTCATGCGTTACGTAATTAGGGGTTTTAAGGGGCCAGAAGTCCAAAATTTCGATCACTTATATCACAAAAAGGACAAATATTATTCTAAGCAATATAGAATAAAAGATGCTTAGAATGATGTTCTAAACATTATTCAACTATCAAAATTTCGTTCCTTGGCCCCAATAAGGAGATAAGGGGTCGGCCCCTAAAATGTTCTTTCCCAGATAACTCAAGAACGGTAACGAATTTCTAAACACTTGTTGAACAAAATATGATTATTATCAAAAGACCTTTCATTTGACATCAAGAAAAAGGGACTGGCCCCTCAAAATTAGGGGCCAAAAGGTCCCTAAAGTCTTTTATTTATAGCAATTTACTGAGAAATATTTTGTAATACGTTTAAGAAGCAAAAATGTTCATCTTACAGTTAAAAAACTGTACATTATAAATAAAAATTCATGCGTTACGTAATAGGGGATTTAAGGGGCCAGAAGTCCAAAATTTCGATCACTTATATCACAAAAAGGACAAATAGAATGAAAAGCAATATAGAATTAAATATGCTTAGAATGATGTTTTAAACATTATTCAACCATAAAAATTTCGTTACGTAACCCCAATAAGGAGATAAGGGTTTGGCCCCTAAAACGTTCTTTCCCAGATAGCTCAAGAACGGTAAAGAATTTCTAAACACTTGTTGAACAAAATATGATTATTATCAAAAGACCTTTCATTTGACATCAAGAAAAAGGGGCTGACCCCTCAAAGTAGGGACCAAAAGGTCTCTGAAGCATTTCTTTCATAGCACTTTAATGAGAAATATTGTGTAGTATGTTTCAAAAATGTTCATCTTACAGTTATGCATCCATTATTGAAAAAAGTTTTCTCATATGTTACGTAATTAGGGGTTTTAAGGGGCTAGACATCTTTTGATAATAGCTTTTAATTGTAAAATATTTTTTAATAAATTATAGAAGCAATTATGTTTATCAAAACGTTATAAACCTGTAAATGACAATTGTTTACTCCTTTGTTACGTAATTAGGGATTTTAAGGGGCCAGAAATCCGAAATTTTGATCTTCAATATCTCAAAATGGAGACAAATTTGAAAAGTAAACTTTAACAAAAGATAGTTAAAATAATGTCCTTAACAAGATGCAACCATCATGTTTTTTTAACCGGTCCCTTAACGGGGTTAGAGGGTCGGCCCTTAAAATGATCTGTTCCAGATATCTCGAGAACGATATATAATTTGTAAACACTTGTTGAACAAAATGTGTTTGACGTGAAATGAGCTTTCTTTTGACATCAAGAAAAAAGGGTCGGCCTTTCAATTTCAAGATCCAAAGGGGATTATAATTCTTCATCCATCGCACCTTTAGATCCCACCCGCATTTCCTGATATGTTTCGTTGATGAAGATCCAAGGCAATTTCATTTCCTCTTCTAAAAATCGGACGGAAGACCTCCTCGTTGCTCGCAACGAGATCGTGTCTAGTATATTTCTATAATGATAGCTGTAACTTAAATTATAAGGAATGACGGAATGACTTAAATAAAGTGTACACGGCCCTAACCCATTTTTTACTATATGTAGTATAAATTTGGTAGTTAGTGAGTTTATTCTATAACTCAATTAACTTCATAACAGATTTATCAGAAATACAACAAAACGAGGACCCTTGCAGAGCTCTTGAGAGCAAAGCCAGTGAAAGCATCACACATGAAAGAATTTTGACTAATAAAGGTAAGATAATGTTATAAGATAAAAAAAAATTCTAAATGTCAAACAAATACAAAAGATTGCCTTACAGGAAGCAAAACTAATTAAATTCTAATTTCCATTATGAAGATTCTCAGAAAAATACATCCAAGTCTGTCCTTGATGGTGCCAGTAAATCATCAGCTAAGAACATGACAACCAATGGGATTTCTAACCAAGAAAATAAAGGTTAGAAAAACAATACTCACCTTCAAAATCATCCATTTGTATCTGTTTGTCCAAATCCTTTAAAACAAGACTAGCACATCCTCTTTATTGATAGGAATACCTAGAACAAATGAAAGATAGTAATGTAACTTAGTTTTCTTCATTTTGAATATACACAAAGAGGGAACAAAACAAGGAAAACAATCCTGTAGAAGAAAACTTCAATGAAAAAAATGGTAAGAATATTGATCACATCTATTTGAAATTAAAATAAATGAAGGAAAAGTAGGCAAGCTCATATATCCCCCCCCCCCCCGCATAACTTGACAATACTACCTTTGTCTATATTAACATTTGCAAATGTTTCCTTATATGAACCTATAAAATAGCGAAAACGTTCAATTCTGTATGAACGTTTTCGTGACGTCACAATGGTCATAGCACGCGCTTATCGCTTGGATTATTGTAAACATAAAATCTCGGTAATTTTAACAGTTCTGAACGATTTGTCTTTTTCAAACTAAATATAAGTACTAAACAGCAATGTTAAAAAGTTCACCGGGAAATGAAGTTGGTTGGTACGTGATCAAATCTACTAAGAAGCCCTTTGGGCTTCACAGGATTTGATCACGTGACCAATCAACTTCATATCCTGGTGAACTTTTCAAATTGCTGTTTATTTCTTAATTAACAACAAAAAAATTATATTTCATAAGCATGAAAGTGTTTCTGCTGATTTGAGAAATTTTTCAAGGTGTAGGGAGCCACCTTAATTAAAAAATAACATATATATCTGGGGGCCAATACTCACTAGCAATATGCTGCTCTGATGTGAATATACAAAATCAGCAAAGTCAACTGTTAACAAAGGTTGATATCGAATTTGTTCTAAAATCAATATTATCATATATCATGCTTTTTAAAACAAAGGGTGTTTAAATTGCTGGTAAATCTTTAAAGAATTTAGGCTAAAAATAAAGTTGTCATTTAACAAGAAGTTGATGTCCAATTGATACAAAAATACATCCCACCATTTAGCATGCCTAAACAAAGACTGTTTTAAAATTTCAAGCACCTGCAATGAAAAGTTGCTGAGAAAAATCTGACAGAATTTTTTTTTACGGACAGACAGACAAGGCTCCTTCAGAGGGGGGTAAAAAATTTAATGTGGACAGAAACACAAGGGTAAAACAGTGTACACCCCCTCCTTTTAATCATGGTATAAAAGTTCATAAAGTACCTATAAAAGAAATTAACTTTCATCTGAAAAAAATATTTTTTTTTTAGATTTGCAGTGTGATATCCCAATTTCCAATGATGGAGGCAATACTGAAGCAATGACAAGTGACCTGCCAATTGCTGGAATTTCGAGAGCAGCAGGAGGAGGTAAGAAAAAAACACCTTTTAAAACACTCACCTCCTTATTTTCATTTTCATTCTGAACACGAGTCCTTCATTGTAAGCCAAATTTAAAGTCAAATTTTCTTTTTCTCTCTTATCATGAGAGGAAAACTCGGCAAAAATTCATTTTTTTTTACAGCAACACCTAGAAATGAAAGTAATAAAATACTGTTTTATTTGCATTTTTTTAAAACACAATGAAGCATCACATGAAGGAAGGGATTCTATTAAATCATGCAGAAGAAAATTATACCACCAAGACAAGGGTAAAAGTCTAATCTTTGTAATGTATAATTTCATTCAATTTGGAGATATAACTTTTTATAAAACACATACCTTAAATGAAATGATTTTTTTTTAGTTAAGTCAAACCATGATGGTATGCCTTCATGTCATAAAAGGAAAAAACTGGAAACCCTACCCGAGAAAGGAAATAATGAAAAGGGTATGACTTGTTTGAAGTGCAATATACACTCAGTGTTTTCCCCAGGCCCCTTTTTTACATAGCGGTGCATTAATCATACATGTCATAGTACACAACATGTAGTATTTTCATTTAATGGTTATTATTATTATGCACAGTGATTCCGCTCTGGCTGTGGCCCTCTTGCACCGCACCGCATACCAAATCTGCCAAACTTCCCCCCATGCATAAAATATTTTCTGGGGATAAAAAACACTGAGTCACTGCATTGTCAAAGTTCTATTTCTCATGTTTATGTTGTCTTCTTAATCTGAGAAAGGAAATAAATTACTAATATGAACTGCAATCATAATCCAACTTCACAGATGTAGGGAGACATTCATCTTAGTGTACTAATACATATTCTTCCCCCCTTTCAATTTGAATTTCAGTTTCACAGCAAAATAAGTCATTATACCCCATTCAAATTTCAAAAGCTATGATTGTCATGTACAGCCTACATTTTAAAATTCCTACAACATAATTTGCATTGTGTCAATTTTTGCAGTTAAATAGGGGAAAACCCAAAAATGATATTAAGAGAATGAAGTAATATGTAATATGTACATATACTTACTTTTTAGAAAACGTTCAGGAATCTTTCACCTATAAGGTATCTTGCCTTCTGCCAGGTGATCCTGCAATTTATGAGTATTCCAAATACCGACGGGTTTTGAAGCAGCAACCAGGAGACAAAACACTTCAACATTCCTATGAGGTGGCTTTGGCCAAACTCCAACTTGCAGTGAGCAGGCGTCATTCTGAGTTGAAGACTATCAACAAAGATAATGCTCTTATAAGATACGCAGAAGAATTGATGAAGCAATGGAAAATGTACTTCTATTAGCATCCCTTAAAATATATACACTTAATAAACAATTTGTCATACACTAGATCTACATCAGAATACAATATAAAGAAATTTCAAAAAACCTGGTTGTTATATATATATGTATTTTGTAATTAACTAATGCAGAAACATTCAAATTACATGAAATTTATTTGAACCTGGCTACTAAAACCTGAAAACAGGATGACCAGGCCCGTAAATTTTACTGAATATCAGACCCATTCCAAAATGTAAAATGCAAGATTTTCTCAATCTTGTGATTGGAATCTCCAAATGGCAAATGCACTTGAAATTTACTACCACAGACTTTAATGAAATGATAGCTTTTTTGTGGGTAAATTTACCTTATTTAGTCAATTAGTAGTAGATCTACATTCTGAACAAATGATGGTGAAGAAACTGATAATTATCTTAATTAATTGAAGGAGGTTTTAACAACTGTAGTTACCCCTGCACATAATAATCATCTGTTTAGCATTTTGAGTGTCAATACAACTTAATAGGTACAATCAATTTATGTAACTTTTTTGTGTTAAATGTATATACATGTACATATAATTTGGGGATATCTAGCAATTAGACAATAGTTACCAATATATACGGTTGGATTCAGTTAACAATGAAATGCTACGATAACATATCAGTATTTTTGAAATGATACAGTTACTATATATATGATGAATGACAGGATGTTAATAGATAATTTTCATTGAAATATGCTTTAACCATCATTTCAATGTCATTCTGTTTATATTTCAACCCTTTAATGTAATGTTAACATACATGCTGTGTTTAATCCATTGATGTTGTATGTATAAGTAGCCTGTGTTTCCACCTTTTCCCTGACATATTATCTGACGATTACACTATACACCATTTCATTGTAAATTTAAAATACAAATGCTGACCAATTCACATGTTTGCCGGGACCAATTATTGTTTACATAGCTTGGTCGCACTAAATGACAAAACATCAGGAAATAGATAGGAATGCACATCACATTTTTGCCTTTTTTAATATTTAAAATTGTTATCAGATTATCCTAAAATGATTAGAAAATTTACATGTAACAGGTAGTGGAAAGTCAAGTCTCAACCAGGACCCAAACCCAGGGCCTCTAGCGTACCGTACCAGCGCTCTAACCACTGAGCTATTGAGACCCGATATATTGACTGACAGTCACACACCTGTTAACCCGGTGACATACTCCCCCTCTTTCAGAAATTCGTCGCCGAATTCTTAGAGTTCAGGAAATGCTGTTAAGCATATGCCTGGGGAAAGACAGTGGGTTTTGTACGTTGGGCGCCAAATGTAACAGGTGGTGAAAAGTCAAGTCTCAACCGGGACTCGAACCCAGAGCCTCTGGCGTACCGTGCCAGCGCTCTAACAATTGAGCTATTGAGACCCGATATATTGACTGACAGTCACACACCTGTTAACCCGGTGACATACATAAGATTTCAATCTTCTGCTTATGATTCCCCTGCATTACCGTAACAGCTGTTTAATTGGGTTCACTTACATGGTACTAATAATACCCGTAAATACACAATATGTCCATACTATTTTACATCGAAAGAAAGTTAAATGAATAGAAAATGCAATTTTTCATCTATAAAAGGTAATAAGACATAAACTGTTCATTTAGATAAATTGTTTTACCCCCAAATTCTTTTATATATTTCTTAAACTGAATTTTGTTTTGTTAAGAGTGAAGAATAATTTTTTATTTATTATTTTATTATTATTTATTATTTTTAAGTGTACTCTGCTGCGATGAATCAATTTTAATGCATTTCTGCAGAGCCAGGAGATACAAGTTAATTGAATATTTTACAAAAAAGAAAATGCACATAAAATATCTGACACTAAGAAAAGCATAATACACTTCGATCACAAGTTTCTGATGTGCAATCGGCTGTTATGAAATTGAAGGATTTATATATCTGTGTTCTGTGATGATGCCTATTCATGATTAATAAAATTAAAAATGACATACTTTCTTAATGATTCCTCCACACCTTTGAGAAAAGTTTTGCATACAATCGCAAACTTCTTTATTCCTAAGATATGGATTTCTATACAACATGCATTTTTAAATTAACTTGAAATGACATAGGTTAAGTTTTAAAAGGGGGGAGGGGTGTCATTTATTGCTGTTCTTATGAACAATAATCGAACTTGGGACCTGCATTTCAGCTTACCGAAAATAATTGTACTATATCAAGCAAATGCGATAGACATCAAAGTTTAGCTATTGCAGTTTACTTTATATACACAGGTAGCTGCAGGTCTGTAAAAAATGTGGATTTTCGACCGGGGAGCAACAGTGCCACTCATTGTAAAAATCTGCAATTTACGGCGCACAAAAATTTGCTAGTTTTGGACTGATTAACCTTATCTCCGAACACATAGTACACACATTTTCCTCAAACATTTTACAACAGATATGAACAATTTACTTGCCCCTGATATTCTTTTAAACACCATCACCAGCCCCGTATCGTGGCTGTAATGTGAAATGGTGCAGTTTGATTACATGTAAAAAATGGCGAATCTCGATGTGAATTTAACATACTTCAATTTCCAAGGTCGGTTAGCGTGTTAAAGAGAAAGTTTGAGGCAAGTTAAGTACTTATATCAGTAGTAAATTGACTGAAATATTTAATGGTACTAATTTTTGCCACAGAATTTGTGAGAAAATAAGGTTAATCAGTTCAAAAATTACGCAAAATTTAAGCGCCGTAAATTGCAGATTTTTACTTTGGGAGGCACTGAAGCTCCCAGGTCGTCCATCCATTTTTTTTCCAGACCGGGAGCTTAACAGACCTGCAGCTAATACACAGGATACAGATTGATTATGTCGAATTGGACTACCGTGTATGATTCATTCCGACTGTTAACAAGTCGGTCAGTAAATAAGGACCGCAGACATCGTTTACCAGAGTTACATGTGTAACTAGATACTTATTCTTTCATAATAAGTCGCAAATATTGATTAATCATCGAATATTTAAGTTTTAATCCTGTTATTTCTACACAATCCTAGATGCATGGCTGATAGGGTGTTATTTACTTGAATATTGTGCAATAATACGAACATGACAAGTCAATGGCTACATATAAAGTAGCCTCATTCATCATTTTGTCTTACCTAAATAAATTTTTCAACCGAAATCCCCGCAAACTCTTCGTATATTCACAGAGACTCTTCACGCACCTGTTACGTCTTCCTTCTCGGCCATGTGCGATTTCCAAGCGTCGCGAGAACACAGATACGCAACCAAACGATACAAATATTTTATTAATATTTCGTTTAGATAATAAATTTTAGCAAAATATTGTCGAGAAAACGTGTTATTTTTTAAGAAATATAAAATACAATAGTTACTTCTGATTTTATTGCTTAAAAAAGAATATTATAGAGATTTTGGAGATTTTCTCATTAATATTCATGAGGCGGGGCCATGTGACTTTTTGGCGCGAGCTTATTTTCCTTGTCCTGCCTTAACGTAGCTGAGTTGTGACGTGCAAACCAGGTTATACAAATTTTACCTTTTGTGGAAATTATGGGTTCCCCTACAGTCGAAATATTATCTCCGTCTCCGCATTGTATTCCGCGTCGTACAAATCTATGCTAAATACTACATTTTCGCTGTTTTTTTTTTGCAAACCTATAAAAATACTCTTTAATATATTGATGAACTGAAAAGAAGTTGACGTTAACTGTTTAAGGATTGATTACGATTCTTAACTTTACCTTCTGCTGTAAATGTGACAACACAATGATGGTCGTTTCTTTTCATCTGTCTCCAACATCACCCCTAAGAAAGATGCACCGCACTTGTTTAGAATTCATTACATGCATAATTAGTTCTTTATCTTAATTAATCAAATTTGGATGATACAGTTAAATTATCACTTACTTGAAAGCCCAAGGGTTTGCTCTGGCATTGAGGTACGTGCCAGTTGCCCACAACTTTGTCCTCCTCCGGTGTTTATCCTACAAACACCCCACTTGTAGATGTGAATATGATTAACAACTAGAAATTCTAAATAAATTGTTAGGGCATGTTAACTCTTAAAATCATCCTTCCAACACCTTCGTATGAATCAAGAATCTGATCCATGCTTATATTACTCAATGGTTTATCTAAAATTAAGGAAAATGTGTTGCAAGTAAAATATGTGAGATTTCAACATAAATTCATGTTCCTTACACATTCGCCTCAAGAAAACAACTGGTTTACAACAAATGACAGCAAAAATATACAGGACAGGTACAATCTGTATTTACCTACAAATAGGGATGAGGCAAAAAAAGGTGATAAATTGCACACAATAAAAATGAACAACTCAATAAATTTAATTTTAATCTTACCGACAGTCCTTCTTTTATTTTGAGAAATGAAGTCAATGTCATTAGGCCACCACTCTGGTTTAAGGGTAACCCCAAATGTCCCTCCTCCTACCATACTTTAATTTTACTGTAAAACGATTTTGAAGATTATATTACCAAAAAGAAAATGATATAATGATAGATAAAAAAAGCAAGAGCATTGCCAAAAGGAACATGTTTTTCATCAGCTTTTGTTGGTATATTTTATCCATAATCTATCACTGCATTCTACAAACTATATAATAGAAAAAAATGTATCAAAGGATCGCAATTACAAGCTTTAATTAAATTCTAAACATGGTTTTTTTTTTGTACAAAATTAAGGAAGTTGCTAAGAGACCATTCTGTCAGAAGTAAACGTTTTCGTCACTCTGTGCAAAAAGGTGAAAGATGTTCCATGGGTTGGCAAAGTCCGCGGGGGCTATATCAATTATGTTACCGACAATGCAATCCCGGTAGCTACCGCCACTCATCTCGGCTCTGACATGATTCCTGTGCGATCTGAGAATACGGTTGGAAATACGGTTGTTTTTATAGAATAATGGGGTGGGACTATGGAACGGATAATGGAAGTGTGGGTGGGGATGTTAAGACAAGAACCAATAGAAATGCATAAATTGATGGAAAGGGTCAAAGGAAGGGACAACAATAGTGTGGGCGGGGAAATGTCACGACAAGGACATTATCAGTTCTCTCTAGGCACATATATGAAGGTGGGAATTCCTGCCATTGGAGAATAATCGGAAAGAATGTACATTAATTATTTATGGATGTATAACTTTTTTAAAACAAATTAAGAGCAAATAAATATTATATTACCTGAAGAGGGCGTTTAAATCATTAAATGCTGACAGAGCCCTTCCTGGACATTTCAGAGTTACCCATTCTATATACATTAAAGGGTCAATTACACTAACGTAAACAAAAGCACTGATCAAAATTCGCTGCCAATGAATCAGAAATTTGGTACAAAAAAACGTCAGATGAGAAGTGGTCATTTCGTCGTTGGTCCTTTTATGTCTTGCATCGCCGTCCAATGTTCGTAGATTTGCTTACTTCTTGACGCCATGTTTTCATACTTGACCACGTAACGAAGGGATTCTGATATGCGGATTTTGTTGTTAACCCTGAGGTTGGAAAGGGACTCTGTCTTCAAAGTGTTACGTAATTTCGTTCTGCCTGGATAAGCCCATCTCACAATCAAATGTCGACACAGGAAGTTCAACAATTGCCAGCTTATATATTTTAATACTTGGTATACAGATCAATGCTTTAAACTTAACTAATAAGCTAAAAAAATCCTCCTTAACTGAAGTCAAAAATGCATTACTACCTACCTGCCTATCAAACTAATGAAAACAAACTATTTCAGAACATTAATTTTCTGATTTTAAGAAACGACTCTGAAGGAAATCATAAGTAGATCAATGCTCCTTAAAAGGAGGGGTTGAGGAAGAAATTAAGAAAGATCAAAGTCAAAGCACAAATTTCACAAGATTATCGTTGTTTGCATAGTGGATTACTTGTTGACGGCATCTTTTTGGTTTATGTAGTCGTTTTTCTGAAAACATAAAATATATAATAATGTACCTTGTGACTTCTCAAACTAAGTCAAAGTATGACGCAACTTTTCTTTGATTATTAACGTCTGTGAAATTTTACAGTCTGTCTGTAGCTTTAAGAACTAAACGAATCCGATGTAAACATATGCTTCTGTTTGTCTCCTTTTTTCCCTTATTGTCCATTACCAAAAATGCAATTTGTGATTTCACAAAAAAAATGGATTTATGTGTAATTTTAAATTGAATTACAACGCTGCCAATTTCGCAATGTTTCAACAAATGCATCCATTTCTTCCAAATTTTACTCCATTCCATCACCCAAACATCCGATTTTAAAACTGACTTTAATTCGGACCGAAATTCCGCATAATTTCGATTAGAGATACATGTAGGTAACTTTCGTATGAGATAATTGTAGGTATCTCTAAAACACAGCCGCACGTGTGTGTTATTACACTTCAAGAAAGAAAATAAAGCCATTAAAATCCCAACATTGGGAGACGAAATTTAAAATTTTGATAGATTGTTTAATTTTCTTTCTATATATGCTGTCAGTTTTCATTCAGTATCATCAGAAGTTAAGAAGGTATGGTTTTAAATCATTAAATGCATACTATATGACTTTTTTGTCCCATCCTAAATGCCCATTTACAGACCCTGAAACGTGCTACTAAACCTCTTAAAACGAACCGTACCGTTCTGTGCAAGAAACGAACCGTACCATTAACAAAACGAACAGTACCGTTCATAAACCGAACCGCACTGTTCACAAAGCGTACCGTACCGTTCACAAAGCGAACCGTACCGATCACAAAGCAATTCGTACCGACAAAACGAACCGTACCGTGCAAAAAGCGAGCAAGATAATTTATGCAAGACCCGCCCGAAAACGGCCAACAAAGCGACTCTTACATACGGCTTATTGATAAATGTCGTTTTGATGATTACGAATGAAGATTATCGCTGACCAGATATTAAGTTCAATATTCTGCTAGAATTTCTATATACGGGATTAAACAACATACAATGGTTTAATTTAATTTCGATTCTTAGACCTTAATCATTTCTTTGGTTTTCGACTTAACTTTCGTCGCCGATTTCTTAAACATTGTAAAATAATAATGTCCACACAATGCGTTTTAATACTATTTTAATAATTGTTATGATGTTTTAAATATTGTGTATATAATAGACTTTACATAGCATTACGTGATTCTCAGGAGAGAGAAAAAGAGAGAACTTTTGTGTTTATTACAATACTTAAAGTTTAACCACTAAACTTTATTATTTCACATTAGGATTTTAAAGTCTGTCATTTGAGCGGGATGTTATTCCAGGACTCCACGTTCTTAGCCTGTCAAACACTTTAAGTATATCAGGACAGATTACGCCATGCGCCGCGTGCTACTTGGCCCCTCCTACATAGCTAGAAGAAAATTATCGAATCCATATTTTAAAGAATGTTCCTACTTGATATTATTCAACATTCATACCCTTTCGACTCCATGATTATAACTCAGATACTGGCGATCAAAGTCCCTTTCCCTTGTTGCCGTATATTTTGTTACTAGATAAATTATTTATAAATTTATCACTTTTAAAATTCATTTGTTGATTAACAGGTATTTTTTCGTCTCCTGTTTACCACGAGTATGTGAGTAAAAGGTAAATGAAATAGAAACAGGTTAGCCAGCATTTATTAAACGTCAGCTTAATCCAATACATACAGAAAAGAGCGGACACTTGTCCAACAAAATGATAAATATCGCCATTAAAAGCTAATGACTTATTGCGTGTATCAAATTATGTACATATCGTAAGAAATATGTTGTATGTACATGTACATGGATATTTAATCGGAATAACGAATTTTAAAAGTCATATTTTGACTCTCATTACTCTCATTTAGTTTGCTCTCATTTTGACTTGCACTATTTGAAGCACGCGGAGGGATAAACCGAAAGTAATCTTTTGAACGTCATAGCAAAGTTGTCAGACATCATTTTTTAATGTAAAATAATGCGAGAAAAATTATCATTCATTAGTCAGCCCGCGGGCTGACTAATTAAGTTAGGAGAAAACTTCAAATGCGCTTGCGTAAATTGGAATTCTGGGAAAGAATTATAGACAGTCCGTGTTTGAGAAATTTCGAATAAGTTATGAAACTGATCAGTTTCTAGGTCAAACTTCGCACTTCTGTATTGGAGTACTGTCCACGGGTATCGTTTGCAACCACGATCCGCAATCCGCATATATACAATTATACAGCTAGTACATGTATCTCACAGACTCTTAGTGAGATTGGAGAGGATATAATTTGCAGAGTTACAATTTAATAAGACAGCATGCACAGTTGCTTTAATTTAGATTTTAAAAAAACTTCATGTAATTGAACACCCGCATGTCATGATTTTTCTGCAGACTATATAATTATTGTATTGTATTGTATTGTATTGTAATAGTTTAAAATGTATTCACTTTTGACCTAAAAGTTAATATTCCGCTGGCTGACCTTCTTAGCTTTTTAAAAAGCTAACCTTGTTATATACTCGTGTGGGATAGTGAAATTCCACCTCGGGGCCAAGAGTCACTGACTTGGCATAGCCTCGTCCTAGACCGTGAATCTTTCACTATCCCACACTCGTAATAATGAATGATTCTATCAATCTTGCTTACTTCCTGATTTGTTTGAAATGGCAACAAGGGTTCTGAAAATTAGAGCAACCTTTTCTATTGCATGTGTAACTTTTGCACTTTCCCCTGTTTTTACAAGGACAACAATGCTAAATAAAAATGTTAAAAATTACTCATTAAAATATAAAAAGGACATGTAGTTAATAATGTATGAATTGAATAAAAGGTTCATGTTTTTATAGTATATTTGTATGTATAATATATATCTATCAATAGGATATAGTTTTAATTTGTAAAAATTTTAAGGATGCACTTTTCTGTAATAATTATATCTTTTTAATTTTGTATTGTACTTTTAAATAAGAAAGGAAAAAGGGACTGTCGAAAAGCCCTTGTTTTTGTTGAAGACAAAAACAAAATTCTAGTTTTAACTGATTTACAGAAACTGGTTTATTATTATTATTATTAATTTATGAAATGAATATTTTTTTTCACAGAAAAAATATTGTTTTTTCTTTAAATAAAGAAAAGCCTTTAATTGCAATCCTCTGCGTCAATTATTGATTTTCACAAAATGCAAAATAATTTCTTTTTCTCTCCCCTTAGTCTTTTTTTTAGTAATTAATATAAACACTGGAGACGTTTTTTTTATTAGCAACCTATTGGTGGGGTGGAGGTCAAAGAGGGAAAATGGTTTGCTGGGGTGGGGTGTTGAACAGTTTAATGTTAAATGCATTGAATTAAATGCAAGTACATTTTGTAGGGGAAGTAGTATAGGCGGTTGTATAGGGAGAAAACAATGATCTATTGTTCTTGGTAACAATGGAAGAGGTTATATTTCAACTTTGACCTAATAAATGGGAATGAATCTATTATTAAGCTCATGGATATAAAATGGATTTTTTAAAAAATTTAGTACAGTACCATTTTGAAATCACTTCTTCAAACACCTTCTTTGGTATTGAAATGCACGACTTGTGAAACCACTCCTTACATTCAGTACATTTCCCCATTTTTTTCTCTCTATTGTCTGGTAATCTGCAAATGCAGTAAAGTGGGATCTTGAAGGACTTTGTCACCCTTTTCTGCACATTCCTTTCTTCATATGGAAAAGGACGCATCTCCTTTGCCGTATGACAGCAAATGATTTCTCATACTTTTTCTAGGAGTAATCTTTCCTGGATGGATCATTGCCACAACAAAGATCTGTGGCATATGAGATTGAAAATAATCCACAATCATATTATCCTCTTTGGTGTTTGCAGCTGATAACATTTGTATACATTCATTCTATGATAAACACATTAATTCCCATGAATTTCAGCACTTTCCATCAGACACCTCTGTGTTCCAATTAGCATCGTTCCTTTAGAATTATTTTTTTCCTTGGCTGGAGACATAGTATAATCACCATAAATTATTCCACTGAAAAATCAATAACACGTCTTAAAATACAAATCATTATTTTTCATTTATTAAGGTCTACTACCGTATCGATAAAAATACCGTATCGTTTAAAAAAATATACCAGTATAGTATTGTACCGTTTTATCCTTAACGGTATCAAACCCTACATATACAAGATTTATTGTGTATATCCAACCCTACATATACAAGCCTTATGTTTATATCCAACCCTATTTTAAAACTTTAAAACAGTTAATTTTAAGATTTATGAACTAAAATGCATTGTTTATCTTATTAATTGCGTGTATTTTTACATTGTCTATTCGCCAGGGGAATTTGATCTGCAACAGTACGCAATAAAGAATGATCATAGGAATTATGAATACAAAAATAGAATGATGCTTGTTAATATAAAAACTAGCCGAAAATGAAGACAACAAGAAAGGAAACAAAAGAAATATCGGAAAAAGTCGGGGCAATTTTCAATTTTCAATAACAGCAATTTTAAATGGATTTGAAGCATTTAATTACTTCAATACAAGTACATGTATAGAAATAATAATTTTAATATGCTTGTTAGAATTATCGCCAGATCGTTGAATCAACGTACATATATCGGATTAAAGTCAAACAGTTCTTTTAATCTATTGTAATAATTGCATTCATCTTAAAGCAAATACGAATAATAACAGACTTATCAAAATTAAAATACCCTCCGCTAACCAGTTTTCAAAGAGTACATGTTTCACGCAACGTATTAAAACGGAGGAACGAATGGAAGTTCTGATTTTAATTAGATTGAAATACATTTGTAATATATCATATTAATAAAGAAAAAAGGCTAGTCATAATTACCACCATGCTGAAGTCAATCGGGCCAAAAAAAACCCCCCAAAAAACCAAGATATCTGTTAAAAAATGCTCACTAGTTATACCCCCGCTCTGATGTGAATATGCAAAATAAGCGAAGTCGACACATTCCAGGAATCTGACATCCGATTGGTACAAAAATTGATCCCAACGTATGGTATGCCAAAACAAAAAGTGTATAAAATTTTAAGCATCTGCAATAAAAGGTTGCTGAGAAATCTTCGACGAAAATTTGTTTGAAAATTTAGGCTTAAATGAAACAAAGTCGTCATTTAACAGGAAGTTGACGTCCGATTGGTACAAAAAAATATCCCACCATATGACAGGCCTAAACAAAAAGTACGTTAAAATTTCAAGCATCTGTGATAAATAGTTGCTGAGAAATCGACGAAAATTTGTTGCCTGACGTCATGACGTCAGGCATATCTAAGGTTTAAAAGTTACAACATTCGAAACAGTTCAGTCAACAATGGAAGCTAGCAATATCATTTTTCATTGAAAAAAGATTTATCAATGCATATTAATAACGTGACGACCTTCAAATTCGCAATTAACGAAAACGTTGTAATGGATGTAACAATTAAGCAATAGTGAGCAAGTGTTTAAAGCAAACAAGAGGTTCACTGTGCACGTGTGAAATTCGGGCTGACTATATTAAAGCAATATGAGCTGTATTTTTGCCACCAATAAAAAATGTTCTTATATAATCACAATCACGTTTTTTACGAAGGGAAAAGGAAAATTTGAATGTATAAACATTGTTTTGTGACCGTTGGAATTGTATGTCCCGAAAGAACATTTTCGGAATTTTTGTCGTCCTGTACAATAATTGTATGTAGCTCCGCCCCATTTATCATGACCTGGCGCATGACCTCCGGAAATCTTAAGTTCTCCGCGCACAATGGAGGGCGATGAGAAAAAAAGTAGAGGTAGGAGGGCAATTTTAAGCGAATCGGAAAAGAAAAGACGGAGGAAAGTGCTTCTATCTAACATAAACAAAACACCTATCTACATCGGCAGTGAAATTGGGCGTTGGAACGAGCTTCGCGACACGCTAGAGGGAAAAACCCACATGGAAACGGCACGATTTCTTCTGGACCAGTGAGTTATATTTAAAAAAAGTATTTAAAATATGTACAAAGAAATCAATGCAAACATATAATCTTTTTTTAATTCAATATTTCATATATAACTTTATTTGAAGGATTACGAAAATCTGTAGGCATAACTTGTGAAAAATTTTAATGTGGCTTTTGAATGGGGCCCCATAAGGGGTAACGTGTAATCGCTTTCGACTCCGGCTGTAAAAAAAATTTTCTAGACACGGCAAAATCAAAATAAATCGTTTTCAACAAATTAAAATAAACTCTCTTAATTGTTTACTGAAAATTTACTTGTTTTTTTTTTCGCTTAGTTATGAATCTACGAAGCTTGTCCCTCCAGTTGATCCAAGTGTGTCGTCATGTTTTAATACCGTTAACGGTAATGTTACACCTTTACGACCAGGACCAATCCCACCATCAAAACAATTCGACCCTAAACTAACATCCACTCCTGGAACTGATCCCTTGCGCACTTTAACAGATCCAGTGAACAAGTGCACATTACTGTAAATATTTATTTCTCTCTCTCTCTCTCTCTCTCTCTCTCTCTCTCAAGTTTACTACATGTAATATAATTATCTCAAAAATATTTTGCATTGCAGAAAAGGCGCACATCTCTTTGAATGCAATATTGAATTATATTATCTTTTCCTAATTTTGGAAAAATATTTTGAGCAAGCACATTGTAACCCAATTATAATTAACTTCATATTGATATAAAGCATCCATATATTATATATACAACTAAAACACAATGATGAACAACAATGATTTATTCTAGATGCATGTTTAATTGTTGATGTTATGAATAGTTTCACATAAATAATCAATGGTAAATCTTTTCTTCACAGTGAGTCTTTTGGCTGCATGTCAGGGGTTAAAGAGATGGGAGCATCAGACTCTGAACTTGAACATTTAAGTTTAGACATTAATATGAAGGACTGTACCTCAAAGAAAATCAGTCTTGGGAGTAGTGTTTTTGGACCCTTTTTCGTAAGTTAGAATTACAGTAAAATTTGATTACCTTTTTGAAGTTATAATTCAAATACATCATTTATAGTTAATTTTTGTACAAAATCTGCAAGGGTTAAAAAAACAGAATTAGATTTATTCATATTACCAGATTTATCTCAAATGCATTTTTGGAGTTATGTAATCTGTTTTCATGGAAAAAGTTTATTTAAATTTTTTATTGTTACATCATTTTTAGTCATATGTATATTTGTATAAACTCATTTATAGAATCACCGTGACATGTCTGAACCTGATGTTCAAGAAAAAGATTCATCAGACAAAGACTATGAACCAAGCATCACAATTAATCTAAGGTAAATCTATAGCGCACATTAGCAGTGATTCATCTTGACAGTGACTAAGGATTCTGAAAGTATATCATTGTACAACTGTACAAAACCAAAAGGAGTTTTACTTAGATGCCTTACTGCAATTTATGCAAATTACACTTTGATTTACAAGCAGTGATGTTATAATATAAGTCAAACATACTTATGTCAGTTTTAATTTTATTATTCAGTTTAATTGTTTAATGTTGGTGAAATGTTAAAGTGTCTATCAAATTTTCTCTTAATAACATGTAGCTGTGTCATTAGTAAAGTGTCTAATGTATTTTAGGGATGAGGATGTCAGTTCAGACAAGTGTGAGTCCTCAGACAGTGAGGAGGAGTCTGATTTAGAATTTCCAGAGTTGTACGTAGGACCAGGCGTAAACCATATTACTTCAGCAAATGATGTCAATGATGTTATACAGAATGTTTTTATGGTTTTCGAGGACAAGCTATTGTCCCTGGCAAACACTGTGGTGCCCATGACTTGTACCTCAGAGAATTGTTTATCCAGAGTTAAGCTGTCTACAGAGTGTGTGGGTTCAGCTCTTTACATTCATTGGGTAAGAACACATGTCTAATGAACAGGTGCATGATCGAGAGGAATAAAATAATTTATTTTAAAAATACCAATCAATTTTTTTATGCTGTTTTTACAGAGTGTGATCCTATTTTTCAGATCACCACACTGTGGTTTTCTGAATCCATATCACTCCTCTCTAAAACTGATGACATAGTACACAGTAATTAAACATCTTTATTTAAGCGCATTTTAAAAGATGGTTTTGTTCAAAAGGTAAACAAAGTAGAAATAATAAACAAGGATAGAGTTGTTATCTTTACCTTTTATATGAAGGGTATATAATAATTAAGTTAATCATCTTTACAGTAATTTAATTTATCCAAATTAAGGGTTGCATGGATCTCATTGGAGTTGCCACTAGGTGCGGATCATTAGATCAAACGAGACGTAAACCTCTATCTGGACTCTAAATTTAGAAATTTTCAAAGTTAGTTGGTTGTAATAAAAAACATTTTCTGGGACAGGATTTGCAAAGATTTCAAATACCACATGTTGTGTCTGGCATTTAATTTCTGCTGGTAATCTGAAATCATTGTAATCACATAGTACCTGTAATTAAAGGTAAATTTAGTTGGCATGATATAATCAGGTTAGTGCATCAAATATTATAATACTGGTACATTTGTAATGGAATATGATTCTGTTTGTTGGTGTGCCTGTTTGTGTGTCCCACTCTCTTGGCAGGTCCATAGCTTTTAAAGGAAAAACTTAACAAGCTTGAACTTGAAAAAAAAAGGTTTCACATGGCTAAAATTAATTCTTTTTTTCATTTCAGAAATGTATGAATGGTCACAAAATTCATTAATGGTGCTCACAGCCTCTACTGAACAAACATCTCCATGCAGGAGATCTCCTTTCAGCAGCCAGCCTATTACTGTCGGGCATCAATTATCAGAAAATTGCACATTTTGCAAAATTTTTGCGACTGCCATTTGTATGTGCCACTACATTTAGCAAGATACAAAAGACCTATTTAATTCCAGCAGTGGATGAGTATTGGTGCAATCATCAGGAAAATATACTTGCAAACTTTCGAGGAAGAGATATTGCCATTCTTGGTAATTGTGCAACCTATCAATATGCACCCATTTATATGTAATGCAAATCTTTATTTTCATTTATTTTTCAACAACTACATGTACGCTACTTAAAAATGAAGTTCATGTTTAACATCATCAATGTGTTTTGATTTTTGAGTAGGAGACGGACGGATGGATAGCCCTGGCCATAATGCCCAGTATTGCACATACACGTTCATGGTAAATAGCACAAAACAGATTATATGTGTGATTACAATAGACAAAAGGATGACCGATCGCAAAATTTCTAATCTGGAAAAGGCATGTTTCGTGAAAGGACTACAGTTTCTTCTTCAAAATAACATCCAGGTGATAGAGGTCATCACTGATGAGCACTTGCAGATATCTGCCCTTATGAGTTAGTAGATATTTCAAAAGTATTTATTTTAGCTTCTATATTTACAGACCCTGAAACGTGCTACTACACCAGTTGCACGGTTCGGTTCGGTACGCTTTGTGAACGGTACGTTTCGCTTTGTGAACGGTACGGTTCGTTTTGTGAACGGGACGTTTCGTTTTGTGAACGGTACGGTTCGCTTCTTGCACGGTACGCTTTGCTAAAAATAGCTGCACGCTTTGTGAACGGTTTGCGCGCTTACCTGAAATAACATCGCGTGTATAGTCAAAATATGACTATTAGTTTTTGTTATTCTGTTAAAGTGAAACTATACATGTACATGTACCATATTTCTTACGCTAAATTATTATGTACACAACTAGATACACACAATAAGTAAATAGCTTTTAATGGTGATATTTATCATTTTGTTGGACAAGTGTCCGCTTTTCACTATATGCATGCGATTTAGCTGACGTTTTACAAATGCTGGCTAACCTGTTTATATTTCATTTGCCTTTTTACTCACAAACTTGTTGTAAACAGGACAAGGAAAAATACCCGGTAATCAACAACTGAATGCTTAAAGTGATAAAATAATATATTAAGCATTTATCTAGTAACCAAAAAAAAATTTGACAGCGATGGATAGTGACTCCGATCGCCATTACATGAGTTATAATCATGAAGTCGGAACGAAATGATTGTTAAATAATTTTAAATAGGAGCACTCTTTAAAATAAGGATTTTAGAAAACATAAAACTAAAACGTTTTTATTCGATAATTTTCTTCTAGCTATGTAGGAGGAGCCAAGTAGCACGCGGCGCATGGCGTGATCTGTACTACTATACTTAAACTGATTGACAGGCGAAGCACGTGGAGTCCTAAAATAAAATCCCGCTCAAAAGACCGACTATAAAAACCTAAAGCGAAACAATGGCTCAGTGATAAAACTTTAATTTTAGTAATATATTTAACACACAAACTCTCTCTCTCTCTTTCTCTCTCTTCTGTAAGATAGAAAATTTCTTCCGTTGGATCGAAAATTGGCGTGCTGTACTGTTAGACGAAGACGTACGCAATTGTGTAGGTTTTCTTTTGTCTTGACAGGTGTGAAAACCCCCGAGGGCATGTTGTTTTATACCCTGGGTTTGTTAATCACTATACACAGGAAATGATCGCGACTTAAACTTAATATACACAAGAAAGCCAAGAAAGCATACTGATATAACAAGTTATGATTCAATGTGCGTTAAAGCAGCTAACAACTTTATATGAAATTATATGTATAATTAGTTTATTATTTGAAGGAAAAATGATTTATTAAGGTGATTCCCGACACTTATCATTTCACAACTTACGACATACATGTACATGTATTAACAGTTTATGACGCTATGTAAAGAAAAGATTAAGGTCCTAAAAAGGAAATTAGATTAAAACATTTTTATAACGGTTTTAATAATAATAACAGCGTTAAATTAGTATGTGTTACTTAATCCCGTATAACTAAAATCTAGCAAAATATTGAACTTATCTGGTCAGCGATCATCTCCGTCCGTATTCATCGAAACACATAAGTCAATAAGCCGTATATGGAAGTTGCACGCTTATTGCACGGTACGGTACGCTTTTTTGGCCGTTTTGGGGCGGGTCTTGCATAAATTATATTGCAAGCTTTTTGCACGGTACGGTTCGTTTTGTGAACGGTACGGTTCGTTTTATGAACGGTACGGTTCGCTTTGTGAACGGTACGGTTCGTTTCTTGCACGGAACGATACGGTTCGTTTTAGAGGTGTAGTAGCACGTTTCAGGGTCTGTATTATACTGCAATTAAAAACAACATGTACATGTATTTTATCTAATTTTCAGTAATTTTTTTATTGCAGAGAAAGGTTATCCTCAAATAAAGCATTCCTATGATGTATGGCACGGTACGAAGAATTTGACAAAGAAGTTGGTTGCTGTGGGTATAGTTTAACTCTTAATTGGACCTTGTTAAAAAAAAACCATTTTTTGACTTTTGACTTCGAGTACATGTAAATTATATTGGGATTAAGCTGTATATTCTAAATTGTATTTCACATTATTTACGACCAGTGTGCATTTACCGATCAATTACCAGATACATTTGCATACACAAGTTTTATGCATTCATCAAAATGTGTATGTAAAACTAAATGTATTATTTTTCAGGCAGGACAGGAAAAAGGAAACAAATCCTTACTGCCTTGGATTAAAGACATTGTCAACCATTTTTGGTACTCTTCAAAGAGAGCTGAAACATATGAGGAATTTATTGTAGGTTTTTTTAGAAACAAAAGTAATTCAAACAAAGTTTTTGAGAAAACGTTAATGACTGATTTCTTTAGTTACCACTGTATACAGAGAAATTTTTGCCCCAATTTTATTTTCGCCCCTTTTGCCCTTGTTTTCAGTGGCTGAATTTAAGACTGGGCGAATTCCAATGTCTCAAATTATCTCTCTTTTAACACAACTTTGTTTGGGCGAATTCAAGACGGGACGAAACCGTCTGCAAGTGTAGAAGAGCGAAAATTACTAGGGAATTTGGTTTGGCATTCTTCATCACATTGTGGACGAACATCAGTGGGTGTTACCCTATTCATCAAGTGGTGTAAATAGTTGTGGGCATGATGATTTGGAGGACCACAATTATAGAGAGTCTAAGGAATACATCCAGAAGGGTAGTCTAACCCACGAAACATTGCGGAGCATTATCATGGACAAGAGATTACTCAACAAGATTCCTTATTTTTTAAATTTTCGGTATGCTGTTTTATACTGTATGTTTTTCTTTAAACTAATTTAATTTAATTTTATCTATATTTCAGTTATTGTTGATTAGAAGAGAATATATTATATTTCAAATGTATTTCAAACATTTCTATTTATTAAACACTTTTAATTTAACTGATTCTGTTGTGTTTGTACGTTATATGGCATGCCGAGCAATTTTGTATTATAAAATATACAGCGCATTATTCTTCTTTGATACAATTATTTCAATTTATAGAATGCAATGATATATAATGGAAAAAAGTTGTCAGCAAAAACTGATTGCAAAACGCTTTGACATATCTTTAAATTGGGTAACAGAAGATTCAATGTGGTTGTATCAAGGAATTCTGATGAAATACTAGTAAAAATATCTAGCAATTTTGTCCATCTCTCTTTCATTTTCTTGAATTTGAATGCTTTGCCTTTTAATCTTTCTTCCAGCCGTATTTTGTGTTCTTTCCTTTTCTTTAACATCAATACATTTTCGTTTCAATTTTCTTTTAGCTGTATGTTTTGTTATTTCCTTCTCTAACACTTCTGAATTTTGTTTTTTCAGTTTTCTTGCAGTTTTGTCCATCTCTCTTTCCTTGCCCTGAACATCAATACATTGTCCTTTACTCTTTCTTCCAGCTGTATTTTGTGTTCTTTCCTTTTCTTTAACATCAATACATTGTCGTTTCAATTTTCTTCCAACTGTATTTTTTGTTCTTTCCTTCTCTAACACTTCTGGATTGTCTTTTCAGTTTTCTTGCAGTTTTATCCATCTCTCTTTCCTTGCCCTGAACATCAATACATTGTCGTTTCAACTTTCTTCTAGCTGTATTTTGTGTTCTTTCTTTCTCTAACACTTCAGGATTATGTCTTTTCAGTTTTCTTGCAATTTTGTCCATCTCTCTTCCCTTTTCTTGAACATTAATACATTGTCGTTGAAACTTTCTTCCAGCTGCATTTCTTGTTCTTTCCTTCTTTAAGACTTCAGGATTTTGTCTTTTAACTTCTTGCAATTTTGTCCATCCTTCTTTCCTTCTCTTGAACAGCAATACTCTGTCGTTTCACCTTTCTTCTAGTTGTGTTCTTTTTCCTTTCATTCTCCAACACTTCAGGATTTTGTCGTTTCAATTTTTTGGCAAGAGCATCTTTGCATCTTTCTTCAGATTTAAATTGTGCGTTCTCTCTCTTTCTTGACATGTATTCTCTCTTATAGCGTTTTCTGCATTGCTTCTCACCATTTGTAATAGATGGAGGTTCATTTTTTTCTGCAATGGGTCTCTCTCTGGAAAACTGTGATGCAAAGTACTAATTGAGATTGGTAAAATTTCAAACTGCATAGAAAAATCATGCTGTACAAATATGTCACCAAATCATCAAGACCCTTGTTCATTACCAACACAGATTTGCCCTCACATGCAGACATGCCATCATGGTCATGTGAATGAGAATCGAAGAAATAATATTCAGTGTTTGACATTTTATATACACCCGAAATTGCTCTTATCATAATTAGCAAATATCTAGAAATCTGAAATGCCTCATCTAGTGCTTGAAGCAATGATTCCAAAGGGCTATTTTGTTCTCCCGAGACAAGTAATCCCCAAATGGTATCAAATTTGTGAATGACATGATGATTTACTCCCAAAGTTAAGTTACTTGGTAATTCATCAAAGTTGAGGAGTTTGTTATGAAAAGATTTATTTTTGCATAAAACTTTTCACCACTGTTGTATACATTTGGTCTCCTGCTATTAAAGTGTTATCTAAAAATTCAGTTGTGAATGAGAATCCTTCATAACATTTGATCAACATAGTAAGTGCATTGCAAGTACATTGACTGCCCCTTGAAAATGATGAAAATCTTGTATATCCTTATTGAAATGACCCAATAACCAATTTCCTTTGATAAACCAGGTTATCTTCATGAGGTTGCAAATTATTTTGCATAGTTTTATTCACAGAGTCATTGTTTGTAAGATTTTTTTCACATTGTTTTGCAAATTCATTTCAGCAGAGTTTTGACACAAATTTGTGTCACAAAGTTCATTGAGCAAATTCATTTCGAGTTCATTGTGCAAATTCATTTCGAGTTCATTGTGCAAATTCATTTCTAGTTCAGTGTCCAAATTCATTTGACAAGTTTTTTTGATTTTCCTGTCTTTTGGTTTTTTTTTTGTAACTGAGGCCAGGCTCCTCAGGGTCAACACTGGTTTTACTGTTTTCACGAGGCCAGTCTCTTCAGTCATTTTAATGTCAGAAATTGTTTTACTGTTTTAAATGAGGCCAGTCTCCTCCGTCAGGTCCAGGTCAGAAATTGTTTTACTGTTTTTCAAGAGGCCAGTCTCCTCAGTCATGCCAATCTGTAACTCTTTCCTGTTCATCCTCCAATACTTCCGCCGTGACATCTACCAAAAAAACCCCTTATATATATATAAAGATGATAAAATGTCATGCAAAGACCATGGTTTTTTAGGGGGTTTGGACTGTGAAAATCAATTGAACAAGATGTAATTATAATTGGGGTAATTATAAAGTCTCCGAAACGAACGAGGCCATTTTTGGGGGTAGAGATGACCAACATGGGTCAAACTTCCTTAACAAAAAGAGTTAATACTTGAATATTTCTATTTGTGAAATTTTATGATGTTCCTGAGGGGTCATTTACTGTTTATCAGGTAAACCGACATGACCTAAGGAACAAGAATATACATAGTTCAGGGATGGGGATCTCAACCATTTTAAAGATATTTGGGCACTTCCTGTTTAAGATAGGTCAGGAGTACCCCCGGGGACATGACCTACATACCATTTGATGTCCCTTGACACAAGGATCAAGAATATATATGGATTAGGGATAGGGATCTCAACCATTTACAAGATACTTGGGCAATTCCTGTTTGAGGGGGGTCAGGACAACCCCAAGTCCCATGACCTAGACCATTTGATGCCCCTTTACACAAGGATCAAGAATATAAATGGTTTAGTGGTGGGATCTCAATCGTTTTCAAGATATTTGGGCACTTCCTGTTCGAGGGGGGGGGGGGGGTCAGGACTACACCCGGGGCCCATGACCTTAGTAATCTATTTTGGTCAATAAGTCTTCGTAGATCCACTAAGTATATGTAAATTTTAAAGTGAAAATGCTTGTTTTTGGTGATTCCATCAAGGTAAATCATTCCACTAGTCTACATAAGCGAATACTAAAACAGGTTAATGTGATCTTTCTGGTGGATTCACCAACTTTCTTGTCTTGTATAGAAGCTACATATTTTATCTATTTTGTTTGCCCAACCAATTCTATATTTAACACTGCGATTTTTTTACAGCTTTTAACCTTTTAACATTCTTGGTGAGTCCACCAATTTGGAACTTAGTTTCATTTCACATTTCGCACAGTTGTGTATTGATGGATCCACCAAGTAGTGAAATAGCGTTAGTTCCTAGAAATTATTTAGTGTAGTAGTTATATATTGACTAGAAAAATTTACTTTATTGACTATTGGTGGAATCACCAAACAATGTTTGTAGAATTGTTGATTTTTAGGCATTCGAAAGGTTCTTGCTTTTGTCATATGTTCTACCATTGCTTTGTTGGTGGGTTCACCAAATCTTTGAATGAAATACAAATGTATTCGGACAAATTTACAATTGATTTTTGGTGGAACCACCAGGGTCCTGTGTGAATGAGATATTTGATGCTTTTCAAAATAACAGAATTGCCAATATCTTATTATTGGTGGACCCACCAAGTTTATTCGTAAGTGAGATATTCGATAAATAAAATTGGTGGAATCACCAGGGTCCTGTGTGAATGAGATATTTGATACTGTTAAAAAAACAGAATCGCCAATATCTTATTATTGGTGGACCCACCAAGTTAATTCGTAAGTGAGATATTCGATGAATAAAATTGGTGGAGTCACTAATATGTTGACTGTTATTGTGGAATATGAAGGTCAAAAGATACTGTAAAATGTGCTTTTGTGTAAAAAAACATGGTGGGTTCACCAATTTATGTTGTATTCAACGACCAAAATGAATAAAATTAATGTTCATTTCTGTTATTGCGTTGTGTTCATTTTTCATTTTGCACTGAAAAAAAGAAGACACGAATAGAAAATCCTCTTTCTTAATAGAAACAGTTATATGTTTACATTCCTTAACAATGTCCATGCAATATATATTTTATTGTAAAAATTTACATCTGTTGCTATGGTAACAAGGCCAAGAAATAGGAAAAACTGAGAAATTGAAGATGATTTTAATCTGCTTTCATGCCTGATTTAAAAAATTTTTAGCAATTGTTTTAGTTGGAACTTGTGAAAATATATCTAAATTTGTATTATATACCACGAACAGCTTTGTTATGCAACAGAAAAGTGTTGTTGCTATGGAAAATGAAATTGCGAAGAAAATCACACAGAAATTCTTACTTTTTGAAAAGTCCATAGCAACGGAAGCTTTTTTAAGAAAATGTCAGATTTTTTTTCAAGTGGCATTTAAGTTTAGGACATACTTGATAATTTCTAACCAGTTGATTTTATATATTTATTTATTATATGTAAATAATATCCATTCAAAAATTCCTGAAAGAATTATTATTTACCTTATTTTTTAGCTTGTTACCATAGCAACGGTTCTCAATTTTCATATTTAAATTTCTAATTGCACAGTCATTATAGGGTTTACAAAAAATTACAAGATTTGCACTTTTTATTCAAATTAAATGAAGAAAACATATTTTTAAATTTCTGTTTAGTAACCATGGAAACGCTCTAAAAATATGCGTTTATCCATGAATGTTTTTCTTTTTTATGAAAAATGACTACTATTTTTAAACAATATATTTTACCTAGGAAACTCCAAGTTGTGCACATTACTCACAATATAATCTCAAATATGCATTGAAATGTGATTTTACATCTTTACCCTCTTTTACCATGGCAACGGGACCACATAGCAACAACTAAATGGTGTCAAGCTTTTTTACTCATCAAAGTCTATCAAATTGTCAAGTATGAAGAAAATCTGTGACTATGCGATTTTTGATTTTTGATTTTTGATTCTTACATAGAATTGATCTTAAAGAAACAGGTTAAGGTGATTCAGCCGGGAATGGACGGAATTCTTAAACAGCCATAACTAAATTATCAGGGGGTCTGGACCCGTCCCCTCAAGATTCACGTTTGTCTTTTTGTAATAGTCCTTATCAATTTTTTTATTCACTATCGATAGAACAGATTTCCAAATTCAATATTTGCATTTCAATAAAGATTCGCTTTGGGGAGACCAAAGATCAAAGGGAACGCGAGGCGCTGAAAATGAAAAGAGATTTAGCCAGGAGCAGAAAAAGTATTATAAACACAATGAGAAGGCAAGGGCATATTCAGACACATACCTGTCCATAATAATCGATGGCATGGACCAAAGTAAGACGGCCATCTCCCACATTGTTCATGCCTCGAAATTCACTTCAACTATGTGGAAGTTACGGACCCACTTAGTTGGAGTGATCGTTCACGGGATTGGCATATACGGATTCTTTGACCTGTTCGAGTAAATGTAAAATTGAGGGATTTCACTGTTTTTACAAAGTTTGATTCAGTGATATATTTAATTTTGTAGAATTTTAAGATTAAATTTTCTCATTGCAACCATGACGTTATCCATCCTTCTGATTGTGTTTTATGGTATTAACGATTCCCTGTCCGACACTTTATATCTGCAGATGGACAACTGTGGCAGGAAAAACAAAATTAGGTAAATCTATGATTTTTTTTATTTTAGAAACCCAAAATTCTCATGTGAAGATCATGTTTTATCATAATCTTTTGTTTTGTACGCCATTTTTGGGAAAACCCTACCAGCAGTAGCACCAACACCATGATTATACAAAGAAGGGGACTTCGTGTGTACAGACATGCCGGAGTATGCTGGGGATTGGCCACAAGTCTGCCGAGTTATTGCTGCAGAGGAGAATCACCTTATGGTCCAGTGGTACAAGGGTTTCAAATCTACGACCTGGACCCACTGCACCAGAAGGGTGAAAGGCCAGAAGGGACGTACTGAGCCATGGACCGAGAGAGTGGCAAAGGAGCATGTATGGTCCATGCCATTTCGGCTCACCTCTGCTGGAAAATGAAAGATAAGCTGGATGAATACAGTTTCTGATTGGTTAAGTGGGATTAACCTTTTTCACAATGGAATTAAGTTCTGAACATAAATTGTTCATGGGTTTTCTTTAATTGTAAACCATAGCAATCCATATTAATTTTTTCAGACTGAATTTGAAGAAAGACATAGACAGAGAAGAAAGTTATTAATTCATTCATTCATTCATTTTCTAATATTTATCGTATGTATTTAATAAAAGATTGAATTACTTGAAAAGAATATATTGTGGTTTTCCCCTTGAGTTTGAATGTCCTCTTTACTTAACTTTGTCATATAATTTCTATCACATAAACGGTAAAGAAGATGGGTTTTTTAACAAATAAAGAAATTAAATCTGCCCACTCGCCTCATATATTTTTGCAAATCACGATGAGAATCTGTGAATATAAATTTTATGTGGCCTAAGGTATAATATGTTTACATATAGTACTACTACATTTTTCATATTTATTTTGTTTCAATTTGAAATTCACTTAGAGGGAACAAAAAGGGAAAGCGTGTATTAAGATCAAAATTACAGTCTAGAGATTAATTTTTTTTCATCTCTGGACACTACTGTAACGATTAGATAATTTTTCGAGGCCCTGAAACCATACCGGTTTCTCAAAGAAAAAAAAGCAAAGCCAGACGCCAACAAACTAATAACCAAATTCCCATGTCGTCTGACGTCTCCATTAAGGGGCCCCTTGAAAGTTCGAACTCATTTAAACTAGATCTTATTAAAGAGAAGAAAAAGGGTAACGTTGTATTTTACACACACACACACACACACACACACGCGCGCGCGCGTGCGCATTTAAGTAAGATATAAACTGTGTATTCGCTATCCCAATATTGTCGTCACTCAACGCTCGCAGCGTATACACCCAAGTGAACTTTGCGATGATAAAGAAAGAACAGCATGTTAAAAAGTTAACTGAGGTATCAACCTAGTTGGCCACAGAAAAGCCCTTTAGGAAAAGTGTTAACTTTGCGGAAGGATTTTTCATGTGACCAACCAGGTTTATATCCCAATGAAATTTTTAAAATTGTTTTTATATCTTAAATGAATAGACCAAAGAGAAAAAAAAATGTTTTTCTCATCTGAATAAATAATCACAGAATATGTCTTACCAATGATAATAATCACAGTCCATTTAAGCGTTTTCCATAGGGGCAATGTAATCATTCATTGTCTGCTTAAGCCATTACTTTATTCAGCTATAAAAGTCCCAATCAACATTTCTTCCCTCTCTCTTAGTGCTGTCAGATTTGTTTCCAAATGTGTCCACTCCTACAAATATAACAAAGAGTAAGCCATTTCCGTTTGTTTTTATTTAAGCATGAACTTCTGCAATTTTGCAAAGGTGCTATGCATCAAAAAATTCTTCTGGACAAATTCAACCACAATCTAAGCTATACAGCCAGATTGGATAACTATAATATTTTTTTCCTAAAACAATATAAAATTGATAGCACCACTTCCCAGAATTCAAAAAAAAAATTACAGGAATACTTCAAAATCACAAAGTACTGGAAGAATGGAAACACAAATAAGAAAAGCAAAACTTTTTTGAAAACTTCTCTGTAAAAATGGTATTATATTCCACAAGGAATAAAACATACTCACAGACTGTTAAACTGTACCACCTGCCAAGATTTTCCTCCATCATCTCTCCATGTCTTTAAAGCTTCATAATCTGACCAGGATCTACAAAAATCAGCAAATGAAGTATGAAAACAAGCCTTGCCATCCAGTCAAACAAAACAAAAGCAGCTGTTAAAATTGTTCAGACATTAGTTCCCATACTAAAAAAAGAGTTTGGTGTCTCGTTAAAGCAAATCGTCTAAAAAGAATTCAATCTAATTGAAAAACCATCCCCATATGACAAATAGAAAGCTAAAATGAGTGGTACAAGAGAAGCAAATAAAAAAATCATTTCTTCGATTCAAGATAATGATGCAAGACATTTTCTGTCATCAGCAAATTCATTTAGAAACATGATAACCAGAGAAAAAAAGAACATTTTTTTTGTCCAGTGAAGAATCAAAACAAATTCAGGAAAGACGAAACTTAAAAGAAAAGATTTGAAAAGTAACATGTAAAAAAAACATGAAACTTTTCACCTTAAGAATTTTATGCAGAGAAATTTTTGAAAAAAATGGTTGAAACCCCTTGAAGGTCAAACAGTCAATTGGAAAAAGCAACAAAAATATCACATGAAAATCGATGGCAAGTTTCCATTTAATGGAGGCCAGGTTATTGCTTAATATGCAAAAGCGAATGGAATAAACATATCAAGCTTTAACTCTATTATCAGAATTGCTCACCATGGAAAAAGAGTTAGGTCATTTAAAACAAACATATTGGAAATGTATCGGTACCAACACCAAGATCTGGATCTCATCAATTTCCACTGATATTAATTAATGTTGTGAGAAAAAAAAATCATGAAGCTTTCATCTGATTACCTCTTTCCAAATTGCCTACTGTGATTTCATAGGTGATCTTCATCCACCAAGGTTTGGTCATAGCAGGACTTACAGTTATACCCAGGGTTATCATGGTTTAAGCTACTCAATTTGTCAAGAAACTGCATCCAAAGATTTAGTGAAGTTGTGTGCATTCCTTGATGTATCATTCTTGCCAGTTTAATCAGATATAGTCTTTTTTTAAAAGATACCTGCTTATGTTTATGGAAAATCCAAGACAAACATGGTAATTTCAAAGACACTGACCATACAAAAGAGGAAGAGTCTTGAAAAAAAATATTTGATTTTTGTTTCCTAGTATAAGTAACAATTTCTCAACACAATTGTTTCAATAGGGATAAGGTGCTCCTATTAAGGATGATTTTCAAATGGCTTAATCTTCATATTGTGTGATACAAAATGATGGAGCAGTGAATTAGGCTGATTTCAATGTCAATCGAACAAGGCAAGGAATAAGATACAAAATGATGGAGCAGTGAATTAGGCTGATTTCAATGTCAATCGAACAAGGCAAGGAATAAAATAACAGCCATATATCTAGTTCTTTGGTTTAAGATGAGAAAGGTTATTTTGTAGCTTGCGAGGTAATCTGAAAATAGTTTCAATTGGTTGCATCTTTATCAGGTACTTGCCAATGGTAGACATTAATGTTCGAAAGGTTCTTTCGAGTACTTTGACGTGAATGATACCTGCAACATCTTCTTTGTAACACCTGAGAGCACGCCATGAAGGTAACCTGGAACAAGGCCATTGACGACATCAAAGTAACCTAATCCATGTAAGGCCGAGACCCCTTTGATCCCTTGATTGCATTTAGCCCTCTCTTTTTTGTTGGTTGATTACATAGCCTTAATTCCATTGGATAGCAGTTCTTAATAACAGGCCAATGGGTGAAATTGGTCATCTGAGCAACAATGGCAGACTACTTCGACTTAAATCACTTTAAATAAATATTAACAGTAAATTTTAATATTTAGCAAAGTTAAGTATCATAATTTTCTGATGTAAGACTATATATTATATAAAGTGGTAGGGGTAAAAATACATTTCAATATATTTAAATCATATATAACACCGGTAAATTATTCCATGCAGATTTGCACATTTGTGAACGGTTTCAAGTCTTCAAAGATAAAAAAAACTTCATACATTTTGTAAGACGTATATCAATATATACACAGTTGATGCTGTGCCACAATCGGTAGCCGACAACGCGTGTTCATGCAATCGGCAACGAAGGCAACATCGGCAAATCCGGCGATGCCGGTTAAAAGAAAAGCACCCTATGTTTCCTTATATAAACTTACAGAATTGCGAAAATTTTCAATGTAGTATGAACTTTTTTATGACGTTACAATTATCATAGCACGCGCTTATAGCTCGATTATAAACATAAAATTTCGGTTACTTTAGGAGTTCTGAATGATTTGTTTTTTTTTAAGTTAACAAGAGGCCCATGGGGCCACATCGCTCACATGAGCAACAATGGCCTTGTATGGGTGTTCAAATGATATTGTGCCATATGGCCCCTCGGTAGAATAACAAAAAATTATGCCCTAAATTATTCAAATTTTACACTTATTTATGCATGCCTTAATCTTTGGCATTGTACCTTTTTGAAATACTATTTTTAACGAAAACAAGATCCTACGCAAGATCTTATAAATTAACTAATTTTATATTCAACTAATTGCTAAGCCCCCCCCCCCCTCTCCTTTTTTTGCAAAGTTAGACAAAGCCATACTCAAAATCCGTTTTTTCTCTTGCTTGTCAAGATTTCTGATAAGGTCTAGCCTCCCCCACACCCATTTTTAATTTGCTTCAGACACCAATGCAATGTATTGACAAGAATATCACTCTTTTTTACTAAGGCCCACCAATTATTTCATTTTTATTAAAAAAAAAACAACAAATGGCTACAAATCGATATGATTTTCCGCTGTAATATTTTCTTATGAGCGATAATTTATTTATTGACGGTTTGTTATTGTCATTTTTTCAGAGGAAGGCGAAAAAAAAAGGAATTTCTTTGAAAACTTAATGCTGTTTAAAGTTTGCTCTAAAGACGGTAAGCCTTTTTTTAAAAGCTAAACTTGTATAGTAAAAGTAAAAAAAATCCAAGCTGGAATAGATGGTGTGGCGCCAAAAGAATTATTTTTTGGGTTTTTAATACGAAAGAGTACTACATTGTGTTAGCCTCGAGTAAATTCGATTTCTCTTACTTTAAACGTGCATTAAACTTAATTATGTAGTTCATTTTGAAATCAGGATGATCTTTGTGATTATTTAAACCACTTTATAAATAAAGGTAAAATAAATATTTAATTTTTCTCCTCTTTAGGGAGATGCGATTCTTTAAAGCGATTTAACTTTTAAAGCAAGCATTTCATTTCAGTTGCAAGAATGGTCAACAGCCGACTTGCATAATTGTATTGATTAAATTTTAAACAAAAGTATGTTATAAAAATGTTTTATTTGTGATTTTTATAACACTGTCAATTAGAAATGTCTGACCAAAATTGCTTTCATTGTATTGGTATCTCAAATTTATCACAGGATGAATGACCATCTTTAAGTTCTCCTTAAAGATAACTTAAAGGTGCTTAAAGGTAGCTTAAAGACGATCTTATATGTGTTGCTTATATATATAGCCACCTTTAACACAACTTATAGTCCTTAATGTCCAAACTTCTTTAAACCATCTTTAAGCTACCTTTAAGCCATTAAAAAATCTTTTAATTCAATATTGTGCTTAATTTACCAACAAAATGTATTAATTTTATGATAAAAAGGGTATTAAAAACGGGTTTTGTTCTAGAAAATAAAATGAAAAAAAAATTCAAAACGCCAAGACGATTGAACCCGGTACCCTTCGTTTACCAGCATCACCTCGCTCCCTCTGCGCCACGTATATATTTTAGGAGGTTTTTATATCCTATAAATTAGTGGCTATTGAATCAATGTGTATTTTTTACTTGAAAAGATTTTGACTTCCATTCAGTTTGTAACAATTAATTATATCTAATTTATAAATTAAATGCATGCATGTATTTAGAATGAAATACGAAACTTGGTCTTCAGTGAAAAAAACATATACCTAAATGGAAACCGTTAGGCTTACTAGTACTTAGTTAATAAATTTAAACCAAGTATATATAGGCTATGTTCATCTAATTCATAGCTAAATGAAATTAAATGCAAGGAAGAAGATGAAACTATTTTTTTATTAAATGCATTGAAACTATTAGCTAGGGTATTAGTTCTACGCTATTTCCCGGTTTTCATGATCACGGCGCCGTTCCAGTATGTATAATTTTAATAATATTGATTATTATACATTTACAACAGATCTAGAATAACAAATACAATGATATATGTTTAAATGTTTAATTGTATACATGATTTTTAAACTATCAATTCTATAACAAACAATATTACCAATTACCGGTGACGTATTTACAGCATGAGGCAATTGCAAATGATGTATGCATACACTTGTACATACAATTGTATGATGTACCAGGCCGGGTATGTTACATATTTACCCTTATACATATATTTAAATAATTAACACCCATTTATGATCATCGGTACAGTAATTTATTAGCCTCTTGATTTTACTCTTACATACATGTATCTTTAATTTGTAGACGTAACATTTTTAAAACCCACAGCTAGGAAATAATACTTTGAAAATGAATTACAAATGTAAATAAACTTTCATTCACTAGACTTATCGTATACACGTACATACTAAGATTTCAACCCCTTTAGAAACCCTGGCGTGCACCTGGGCACACAACACACCTGTTGTGTATATCTTGTATACATTCTGTGTTAGTTCCAGGGGTTTTCTTAACATGGACAAACAATAGACTCTAATTAGATATACACAAGCGAACAGAACTATGTCTAGACAAACAAAGCGGTAATATCTCGCCCGATATAACCAAGGCAGTTGAAAGTCTTTTCATCTTTAACATGTATCTAGCATATCTAGAATTAGACCTAGAAATAATTAAAATTGAAAAAAAATACATATCTTAAACCGATTAAATTAAATCATGCATTATTGGTTCATTTTTTTATTTCGTTTGTTTTACATTTAAGTTTTCTGATATGGAAATTGTTCCATCTTCTTTTTGAGTGAATCCCTTTACCATGATTGTATTTTTTACCATGTTGTTCAGATTTCCAAGATTTCTCTCATTGGTGAACAAATTATGTACTCTCTCAAACTTTGTAGAGCTTGCTATATGTAACAATAAAGTAATGTAAAAAAGTAACATTAATAATTTCAGAATGCATACCGGTAGTTCTAGCAAAACTCAATAAAACATTTTGATTTTGACTATCAAACAATAGTTTGATGTATAACACAGTTCTCTTTCCCTGCAAGAATGAGATCTTTAACTAATTTGAAAGCAAATATTCTTTGAGGTAAACTAATTTACCTTTAAGTATCTCATAACCATCTAAATCCAAGTTGTGTTTTGTTGCCAATGTTAACAAGACAGAAGAAAAAATGTTTGTATTTCATATCTCAAAAATAAATCACTATGAGCAAGTCCTGCTTGGGTGATTCTGCATCCACAGAGTCCATTCCTGGCGCACAGTTGACGATTTCAGGGATCTGGGAAATGATTGTCTGTTATATAGCATTTTCGGAAGAGTCTGGTGGATACGTGGAGGATTTTGTATCTTTTGTCAACTTCTAGTTTGGTAACCAAATCCTCCCAAATGGTGAGTTTCATTGAAGCAGTGGAATCAGCAACTGTTATTTCTTGGTGTTTTATGAGCGATTCCCTCAATACATGTAAATAATTTTTACATCATCTTTAATTGTATTTACATAAAAATACTTAACTAAGACAAAGAAGTCAAAGGAAATCTTTTCTTAACTCTACATTTAAGTTAATTAATTGTATTTTTATCTTCATCACTGTTGTCAGTTTCCTTTGGTGTTGAAGTGCATGCCTGTTCGGTTTGGCTTCGTAAATACCAGCTGCCCTAAAGCGTTTAGTCTCCTCCTGTACTGTTGTAGTCAATGGAATTTTTCGTCCATAAACAATTGTTTCTGTAATAGTTAATTTTCCATCTGTGTCAATTTTGTTGATTTTTGACAATTTTGGTGCTATTTTTTCTCCAATGTTGATTTCTTGTGTATGGAGTTTCATTTTAATTACGCTCTTGATTTTTTAGCAGATATTAATGAGGGAATAGGAATTCTGCTCTTTCCAATTTTGATTTGTGATCTTCTCACTCTTCTTAAATAGTCTCCCCCACTCCCTCTCCCTTTTTGCTGGATTGAAAGTAATGACATTCCTTGACTTCTTGCATAGTTCAGTAGAACTTAACCTCCATTCATGAGTTGCTTTCCTTGGCACTTAATTTTTTTTATTTTTTTGCTAACCTTGACCAATCAATTGGTCATAGTTTTCAAATTTTCCATGGTGAATTTTAGGGGTTTTTCCCCTGATTTTTCTTTGTCAGTCTTGAATTGTGAGAGTTTGCATGTTTCCTCTTTTGAAACTAAACTTGTATTAAATATGTCTCTGTCATTTTGATTATAGGACTTGTCAGAGCAAAGGAAATGTAAAACAACAATGTTTTCATTTGACATGAGCTGTTCGATGTTCTTTTGTTATGCTCTTTTCTTCACTTTTCTTTTGTTCTCTAGGGGAGAACACTGCTGCTGCATGTTATGTTTTGGCTTAGTTTTGTTTCAAATGTTCTTCCAATTTTGTTTCCTGCGATTGATTACAGAATGTCAACAACATCTTTCATAACGTGTATACCTTGTCTCTGTGATGACTTGTTTTTTTAATTTTGAAATTACATGTTCTGTTTAATTTTCACATGCTTCATAAATTTGTTTTTGATTGTTGTTGAAAGATACATGAAGTTCTGAAAAATCTTTGTGAAAATTTGTGCATGTTTCACACTTTAATAGTGTATGTGTCTTCTGTCCCTTCTCAGGAAGAGCAAGCCAGGTTTTGTATGAAAAATGATTTGTGAAATCTCTCTCTTTCTGCGTGTTGTTTGAACTATAATAAGATGGGTTAGTTAGAAGATCCTGCACCCTGTGTACATTTAAACGAAATGTAGAATATGGCATGTGCAACTTTGGAAATTTTGAAACCAGGGATGTATAATTTGAAAATCTTTGTTGGTCAGAGAGGTTGTGAATATATCTTGATTTTGACGGACAATGTTTTATCACTCAGTAACCACTCTAAGACATTTTGGTCCTTTGAGATCCTGGCTTGGAACACTTTTGAGAAATTGCAGTAATTCATTTTTCAATTTTCCTTTATCTTCATCATTAGTCTCGTATAGTTGATATTATAGTTTTTTTTAATTTTACCTTCATGATATTCCACTGCAGCCAGTTGAGAGCCTACTCACACTTGAATGTGCTGATGGTACTGAGTTACCCTATCATGGTGTTATATCCTGTAAATTACAGATTGATTGTATATCTGATTTACCACAAACAATAGAGTGTTTGTTTCTAATAGTGAATGATACTAACTACCATGAAACAGTACCCGTTCTTATTGGCACAAACATTTTGTCAGTACCTTTATCTGATACAAAACAAAAATTTGTTGTTAGGTTTTTACAGAAAGCCAAATTACACACACCGTGGTACCTTGCATTTCGTTGCATGACACTGCGTGAAAGGGAATTGTCTCGGCGTTCATATGTTTTAGCACTGGTGCGATCAGCCGAGGAAAGACCTATCACTTTACCGCCCAATAGTAGTGTGTGACCATACAAGGTTACTTTTATAATAAGCTCCCTTATCATCCTGTTTGTAGGATGCTGTCACCTGCAGTCAGGTCTCATATTCCCGTTGATCTGGATATAGAACCCAGTGTTATAACTTATGAAATTGCTAAGAATATCCCAATACCAGTGTATGTAAATATTGTCACTACAAATTCAGTAACAGTGAGACCACATGCATTATTATGCGAGATACAAAGTCAGTATTCATTAGTTTCCAAAGAGTAAGTCATCAGAGATACCATGGTCAGATATTTTCAACAAGGTGGACTTACCAAGAAATGAACTTTCTAAGGAGCAATTACAGAAAATTCAAGAACTACTCACAGACTTTGACTCCTTGTTCTCCAAAGGCGATACTGATATAGAATATTGTCCATTTGTAGAACATCATATTGAATTGAACGACGAAACTCCATTTAAACAACGTTTCAGGCGTATTCCACCATCTTTGCTAGATAAAGTGAGAGACCACATAGAACAACAATTGTCAGCCGGAATCATAAGGAGGTCTCATTCGCCATTTTCCTCAAATGTTGTTCTCGTCCGTAAGAAAAATGAGAATCTGCATCGACTTTCGTCATCTTAACAGCAAAACCAAGAAGGACAATTATGCACTTCCTCGCATTGATGAGATTCTGGACTCACTTGCAGGAAATACTTTGTTTTCCGTCCTGGGTATGAAGTCAGGCTATAATCAGATCCCTATAGCAGAAGAACACAAGAAGAGAACCGCCTTTACTGTGGGTCCCTTGGGGTTCTTTGAACACAATCGCATGGCAATGGGACTAGTGAACGCCCCTGCAACGTATCAGCGATTGATGGAGGAATGCTTAGGAAATCTTCACCATCACGTCTGCTTCATATACCTGGACCATCGTGTTCTCAGGAGACAGTTTCAGTGAACATGGATAGATTAAGACTGGTGTTCCAACGTCTTAAGGACTGTGGCATCAAATTGTCACCAAAGAAGTGCTCTTTTTTTAAGAAGAGAATGAAATATGTGGGTCATGTGGTATCTGCCAGTGGTATTGAACCTGATGACGAGAAAGTCATAAAGGTCAAAGAGTGGCCTATACCCAACAAACCGGAGGAAGTAAGGAAATTCCTAGGATTTGTAGGATACTACAGGAAATTCATCAGAGATTTTTCAAAAATAGCACGACCCCTCACAAATCTTATACCCTCCACAACTAGATCCAAGACAACGATGAAGAAGAAAACAACAAATACTGAATGGAAATGGGAAGAAGAGCAGGAGGAGGCTTTTGCGACACTTAAACATTGCCTGACATCCTCACCCATTTTATCCTATCCAAACTTTGATTTACCATTCGAAGTCCATACCGATGCCAGTTAAGTTGGATTAGGAGCGATCTTGTACCAAAAGTAGGATGGACATCACCATGTTATTGCCTATGCGAGTAGAGGACTCAGTAAATCAGAGAGGAACTACCCAGCACATAAATTAGAATTTTTGGCGTTAAAATGGGCTATAACAGAAAAATTCCAGGACTACCTATAATAGAAAAAAGTTTACTGTAATTACTGACAACAATCCGCTGACTTACATTTTATCCACTGCAAAATTAGATGCGACAGGACACAGGTGTGTGGCAGCATTGGCAGCTTTTGACTTTGATATACTCTACAGACCAGATCGCAACAATTCAGATGCAGATGCGCTCTCACGACTACCTGGGTTAGAGTGTAAGGATGATTACCTGCCAATCTCAACAGACTGCATCAGAACAGTATCAAGTGTCCATACTCAGCCCCATGAACCTTGCATAGAGAGCGTAAGTTTCAACAGTGAAACGCTTCAACCTCCGATGTCAATACAGTGTCAACAAGTACATGAGATGGACATTGAGAAAGCACAACACCAGGATCCAATTATTAGAGACTGGATTTATTTTGTTGAGCAGCAGAGGTTTCCCAGGAAACATGACTTGCCACCCACACAGGAATCGACTATTTTCAAGATCATTGACAGGAAACTTTACAGAGAAACAACATCAGTTTCTGAAGCACAGCAACAACTTGTAGTCCCACAAGAGTTAGTTAATAAGGTTTTAAGGTTATTACATAACAACCTTGGACATCCGGGTAAGACAACATCTTTTATCAGAGAGAGATTTTTTTGGCCCGGGATGACGTGTGACATTGAAGAATGGATCAAAGGCTGTAAAAGATGCCTGTTGGGAAATTCACCAACAAACAACAGAGCTCCTTTAGTTAACATTCAAACTTCTGAACCTTTGGAATTAGTCTGTTTAGATTATCTCACAATAGAAACATCTAAAGGTGGATATCAACACATACTGGTTATAACTGACCATTTCACCAAATATGCTGTTGCCATACCAACCAGAAACCAAACTGCAAATACAACTGCCGAAGCATTTTACAACAATTTTGTACTTCATTACGGACTTCCAAAACGTTTACACTCAGCTCACTGTGCTAATTTCAAATCCAAACTTATCGAAGAACTTTGTGACCTAACAGGAATTGAAAAATCAAGAACTACCCCATACCATCCAATGAGTAATGATCTCGCGAAAAGGTCCAACCGAACATTACTTCAGATGTTAGGAACATTAGCAACGGATCAAAAACAGAATTGGAAGAAGTTTGTAGGTCCAATGGTACATGCGTATACTTCATTACGACAAGAAACCACTGGCCATACTCCCTACTTCCTGATGCTTGGACGACAACCCCGGTTGCCAGTAGACATAGCATTTGGTCTGGACAATACCAAGCAAACCAATGGTGAGAAGAAGCCAATGAGTAATTATGTTTCAGATCTGAAGAACATGTTAGAAAAGGCGCACGAATAAGCTTTAAAAGCTACAAAGATTGCTCAAGAGAAGTAAAAGAGATGTTATTATCAAAGAGTGCGGGAAAATAATATCAAAGTTGGAGACAGAGTACTTGTTAAGTGTACGATTGTATGATGGTTTTTTGATGTTGTAGAACCACCTGACTATGATGATGATGAAGGCTGTATTGACATCCATTCAGGAAAAAAACGAAGAGCCCTGAATTCACAGCGTAAAGGTTTGTACAACAAATATGTTATGTGTGCATATATATACTGTTGTTCTGCAATTGTAGTTGTCTAACAGGGTATGTTATTTTCATTTTGATTCTGTAGAATTACCTAACAATGATGATCATGAAGATTGTATTGACATCCCATCAGTAAGAAAGCATACAGCCCTGAATTCACAGTATAACGGTACAACACATGTATAATGTATGTACATGTATTCTGTTGTTCTGCAATTGTACTTGTCTAACAGTGTATGACGTATTTTTGATTCTGTAGAATCACATGACAATGATGATGATGATGATGAAGGTTGTATTGACATCCCATCAGAAAGAAAGCATAGAGCAATGGATTCACTGTGTAAAGTATGTACAACACATGTATATTGTATGTATATATATTAAAATTGGATGCTTAGTGAAAAAATAAAACAATGGCTGACAAATTCTAAATTGGTAAAGAATATTTCACACTGAGTATATAACCATGAGGAAACTTTTTACACAAAGTAAAGTTACAACCTATGTTTTAACTCCAGGAAGATTCGGCATACTTTGATTAGAATACTAACGGTAACACTAATAATGAAAACAGTTTCTTAATATTCGTACAGTTCTCGATGTTTTACATTACTTCATCCCATTATCTATATACGGACATCGTTGTTCCCCGATTAAAGAATTTCAAAACACTTCAAAGTTAACATGAATTTATAAGATATACTAGAGCTTGACTTGTCACTTTATAACTATTGATAGATATTTTGCTCGATCATCTTTGTGATTTTTAATTTTCTCTCTTTCTCTCTCTCTCTCTCTCTCTCTCTCTCTCTCTCTCTCATTCAAGTCATGAGCGGTTATGTCTCAACTCCGCCTACTACGACCTGATCTGACAAAGGTCAGTCAAAACATTACATAAAAACTTTTTCTGGAGTTAACGCCTATTTAACGCTTTAACGTAGTTCTCTGTAAATAGATTATACTTTTCAATGAACTTGTTCACCGATTTATTGCTAGTGATTTTATTATATCATTCAAAATGGTCATTACAGGTGTTTGAGGAGACTGAAAGTTACAATTTCAATAAAACAAAGAAAAAAAGAGAGAATTATATTCCTTTGCACATGATATAGTTAGCTTAAACTTTCCAAGTAAAACAAATCGTGTGCTTGAGAAATAAGTATCTTCTTTTGAATGAACTTCGAATAAAAAATAAAGAAGACGCCCACAGGCCTTGACGGCAACCTGAGTACTGTAGCCCCTGTTTGCATTTTAGGATTCATTTTGAACACTTAACTCTTATCAGAGACTCCTCTGACTGTTTCCTTGCTTTTACTATTTGATGCTTCAAAAACATTCGCTCAAGAAAAGGGGGAAGGGGTTAAGAGTCAGGGAAATCTTGGATTACCTATACCTTAGCTCCAGGGGCCAACATTTTCAGTCTTTGGTAATAAGAGTCCTGCAGGCCTTTAATGGTCAATCTTAAATAATATACACAGTTTCATTTATATTGCACACAAAATGCATACAGTTTGTTTCTACAAGTTTACAATGAACGATATTTTTGAATAGATTTCTAAAATAGAACTCTTATTCAATATTGCACAGTAACAATTTACCATGTAATTTTTTTCTGGCCTGGGGCCTTGAATTTCACAACTTTAATAGAGGGTTTCATGGACATCATGACAATAAATTAAGTTTTTCACAAACATGCATAGGAGTAAAGAAGAAGATTTTCTAAGATCTAATACATTTTCACTATATGGCTATATTAGTCCAGCTCTAAGGCCTGAACCTCTGTCCCAGGGGCCATGAATTTAACAATTTAGCTGGAGGACTTCGTGATCATCAGAATCATGCATTTAGTTTTTCTCAAATATTTACTACGGACGAAGACCAATTCAAAAGGTCACATGAATGACTCAGATGACATGAAAAAGAGAGTTCGGAAGGTCCGATAAAACAAAATATAAGAACTTCCAATATCACGTATACCAAATGCGTCATTAAAATATGATTTGTATTAAAATGCTTCTAAATGAAACAAACGAAGCTTATTTTGTATATGAAAAAAAAATAAAACTTTCCATTAAGTATATATTTCATTATATTATCAAGATCAAAGTTTGAAGAAAAAAAAATACTTTACATATTCAATATCAGTAAACTACAATATTATTATGATTTCTATTTATTCATTTAATAACAAAAAATGTGCATTGCAAATGCTTTAAGAATCCAATCTACATATAATTTCAGACATTAATGAATGTATGGAAACCAATTTGTGTAAATCGTTGTCAACCTGCGTAAACACTCCTGGGTCGTACACGTGTATTTGTTACAAATGTTTGACAGAAGAAAAATGTGTATTAGGTAAGTTCATGTGTTTATATACAAGTAGTTGTGTATTCATGTTTATCTAAAAAAGATAAAATAAATTAAATTTGAAATTAATACCGGTATGACATTGATGAACAGTTCATTACGTTTTTTTGTTGACGTAGGTGAATTGTTTATTTTTAAATTACATGCCTCTACAGATGCTATTCTCCATTGTTTCGTGCTTGTAATTTTCATTTCTTTTCAAAAAAACCAAAGTACCGCACATCGGATATTTTGTGAAGAAAACAATTCAAACAGTTTGACAATTTTTAAATCTATAAAAAAGTTTGGCTAACATATCATACTCGGAAAAAAGTATTTAGGATATCAGCAAAGGGGCCATCGACAGTGCTTAGCAATATCAAAATCTGAGATGTGTATATGTACCAGTTTCTTTCATCCAAGAGAAGGAATGAATGCGTACCGTTTTGGGTAGCTTTGTCTGTGAAATAGAGAAGCGTTGCATACATTATTTTGATGGAAAATACGTAAAAAACTAATATCTGAAGGCACGGTATTTCGATTATTGTATGTAAGTAACTAAAATAAATCAATACTTGTCTTTCCAGTCGTAAAATCTTAATAATTCACTTTGGAAAAAAAAATTATGTTTTTTATTTTTAATTTTATTAGATCAAAAAAGTATAAAAATTCTAAAAGAAATTGAATCACATTATTTATAGAAATGTTTCTAATTTTTGCTTAGTAAAAATGTTTCTTGATGTAAAAGTTTTAGACAAATAATTTACATGTAGGAAGTAGGCAATATATTCTCCGAAGTTTAAGTTTTTCTAACCATACGTCAATATTGTTTACTGCAAGCAGTAGCTCTTATTGAAGTGAACCGGTAGCTCTGATTTGAGGTTGAACTGCACACCTAGCTTCAAACATTACATTCAGTATGCTTTAAAATACAATTTCAGTCTATGGGAGTTACGTTTGTATGAGTTATTTTCAATTCACCCTTTCGCTAGAATATACAACCACTGTATATTCTTCTTAAAATGGACATATTCAAGTTATCACTGTTGACCGGTCAGCTTTTCAAATTTTTAATATTTTCAACTTATTATTGAATTTAAGATTCATTTGTATTAAATATTTAATCATGTAGATGAAATGTAAGACAGTTTTTAATGATAATGATATAGATTGGGTACACTGCAGGTATTTTATGTAAAAGTTTCTAGACCGGTGAACAATGTAAATATCTAAACACTTGAACTAGTTTTCCTTTTTTAACCGATAAACTTATAACGAGATAGGAATAAACTTACACCAAACTTTCCTTTCTTTTCTTAATTTTGGAGACTGTTTTACATAAAAGTACACATATCAAGTCAAACAAGTGACTAGCAATATTAACCTGTCGGTATTTTCTTTAAACTGGTACTGGTCTAGCAGACAAGCAGATCGTCCGTCAACTTGGAAAAACATGGTGGAATCAACTAAAAAGGTATTTAACAACTTATTTTAAAACTTAACTTTAATTTACAACTAAAAAATCATTATAAAGAAATATTTTTTGTTTTACTTTTCCAAAACAACCTTAAATAATTTCCACTTTTTTATATCTCTATTTGAAACAAATAAAAAGCACATTGCTGCACTTGCCATGCAGTTATCTTTCATAAGATGTAAAAAAAAATGTAGTTAGCCTTCACCGTTTTCTAGTATATATTAATATTAATGCCTATATCTGCATGGGGAAAAGAATTAGCAAATTCTCCTGGAATTTGTGAAGTGAACAGTTGACCCTCATCTACGCGAGCGGAGGGTTTTCACTTCTCTCTGCCTCCAAAAGTAATAAAATTATAATTAATTGGACCAAAAACTCTTGGTTAACAACAGGAACATAGATGATTAACCCCTATCCTTTTAAAATGAAACTCCAAAATTAGTTTTGACATGATATAAAGGGTATTGCCAGATATACTGTGGAATCATTTTTATTCGAGAGAGAACAATGTTCGTGGCTTCAGTGGGTAACCCTTGCCCTCGAATTAACATTACCGCAAAAATATACACAACCATTTGCTTAATACTTATCAAAATAATTCTGATAACACTACCAACGAAATTACGTCCCCACGGACCAGGAAAATTTTGGCTATCCACGAATATTGACCCCCACGAATAAAATGATTCCACATTACACAGAAATCTGCTTCTTTGCCTTTGCCCTACACCCACCCTTTCCAGTTTTTAAGGTATTTTTAAAATATCAAACATACATTAATTATTTCACATTTACATTTATGATATTGGTGGGGTTTTTTTCATACACAATCTAATCTTTGGTGAGTAGAAATTGTTTATATTGAGCGCGCGTTGCGTCTTCCGTCGCTAATTAATAAAGTAGAGAGGAATCATGGCAAAAAAAAATATTTTATATTTACATTTATTATATTGGTGGGTTTTTTTTCATACACAATCTAATCTTTGGTGAGTAGAAATTGTTTATATTGTGTGCGCGTTGCGTCTTCCGTCGCTCATAATAAAGTAGAGAGGAATCATGGCAAAAAAATAAATAAATAATTAAATGATTTTTTTCTCGGGTATTGCTTTGATAAATCTTTTTCCATATTAAATACTGGAATAACTCATCTTTTAAAATATGCCTTTACATATATATATCAGCTTTGTCACTCAAATAAAGTGTTCGACTATTTTGTTTTGTTAACATTAAGAGGGCTGGATATTCGTAATTATATTAAGACTATATTTATCTCCTTTAGATATACAGCACTCTATATATAAAGATGTATGACATTTTAAAAATTAAAGCTTAAATCTTTTTGATTTCTCATAATTGAGAAATAGTTAATGGCTTTTAATTTTAATGAACCGTTGATTATCAGAAGTTTAAAACTTGAGTTATTCCCCTTTGCCATCTTTCAGTAAAAATTACATTTTGTTTAGAATAAATTTTACTCAAGAACCTATACTTTAATTTATGGTAAAACAGGTTTTAATTCGCATATCCTTCTGGCATTTGAGCTCCTATTTTATGTAATAGCTTCTTTAAACGCCACAATATTTCTCCTATAAATGGCAAATGGCTTAACGAGTGAAACATTAAGCCAGTTTCTTTACAATTCTTAAAGAAAGCAAAATAAGAGGCCAACAAGCCTTGACAAACACCCGAGTACCATAGCCCTTAAATACACCTGTCAGGGAGCTCCAAGTTTGCAATTTACTTAAGCTTCATTTTTTGGGGTCCAAACCCTAATCTTAGACTCCTCTAATCGTTAATTCCCATATCAATTTTTTTATGTTGGCAAGGGGGGACCTACAGTTGGAGGAATCTCAGATAATATATCCAGTGTCCCCAAATTTCAAAATTTTGGTAGAGGGTTTCATTAACATCAAGACCATATATTAAATTTTTATTTTAAAAAATTTGGAAATTTAAAAGAAAATAATGAGACTATGAGATTTAATTTGTTAAATTTTTTTGAAAATAATTGATACAAAGAAAACAATTTCACAATTTCTTCAAATATTTTTTATACTAGAATGTGAAGTGCTTCATACTAGAATGACCAGAAACAAGGGCAATAACTTCCAGGTACTCGGCAACAGGAAAAACGACAAAGTTCATGTTCTCAGGGCTGGTGGATGAAGATAGAAAACCAAACATCATCAGCATCTTCAAGGAGGATTTGAAGAACAGACTGGTGCCCGGATCCACATACAAACTCCTCTCCACTACATATACTCAGTACGGCTACGAACTGAAAACAGATTCAATTGTAAGTATATGTATTAGAGCATAGCTAAAATCTTATTTCTTTTAAATGTTTAACTTTAAAATACAGTGATAAATAACTTTTCCAATTTCTTATTCAATGTTTTGAAACAAGACTCCACATGGAAAACAATATCAGCTTTACAAGAACATAAATATGTAAGCCAATGCTTACTAGTCATAACCCGATGTGATGCTTTAATATTTTAACAATAAAATGCTTTGTTTGGTGATTCATACGGGATATGAAGATGGCAAAATTGCACAAAAAAACATAACCAGCGTTAGCGGGTTATGTAAATTTTTCTGCAATGATCGCTACCGTCATAACCCGCATGAATCATCAAAAAAGCATTTTATTGTTTATATTAACATCTTTCTTTTCACTTATTAATAAATTGATTATGAAAAGTTAGTAAAATTCTCTAAATCACTGTTGATGTCATAAGTACGTTAGCTTAAAGAAACATTCAAATTTTCTCCTGTGAGACTTTGAGTCTGACATCATCATTATTATTTTGTGCAGTCCGTGATTTTTCTTCCGTCGCTGTAGGTTTCGACCAATCGATAAACATGGCGTTTCAATTTCAGTCCTGTCAGTTTCTTCCGTTCAAGATTTCGACCAATCGATAAATGGGGCGTGTAGATTTTAGTCTGGCTGTTTCGATAGAGCTATGAATTAACTACAAGTTTCCGCAAGAAATAGAGGAAATAATACTTGGTAGATGTAAAAACTACTTTAAAAACAGTCGTTATTTAACAGGAACTTGATGTTATATTTATTATTATCTACAAAAAATGTCTGTAGCTGCGCAGTTTGACAGTTGTTTTAAGTGATTAAAAATCTTCTCTACTACTGGACATTCAGCAGAGAAACTAAGCACATGGTTATGATGAGCAGGGATGCCTCTACCACAGTTGTAAAATTTATGACCCCTGGGTCAGGGTTCAGGCCCTAGGGCGAGGCCAGCATGACCATATAGTGAAATGTATTAGATCTAAGAAAATCTTCTTCTCTACTCCCATATATATGTATGAATGATTATGATGCTCTCTACCAAAATTGGAAATTCATGGCTCCTGGGTCAGGGGTTCAAGTCCTGAGATGCGGTTAATATGGGTTTGTAGTAAAAATGTATTGCATCTTAAGAAATCTTCTATGTCTCTGTCACAGGGATACAATTAATTATAATTTAGTAAATTATTCAATAACTTATTCATTTGTCCATTCAATTCATTATTAACTCGTTCATGGTTTACTCGTGTTCGACTATTCGTGTTCTATCACGTGATTGTGTATTTTTGGTTGTGCTTTACCATATACGGTAATAACTATACTATGTCTATATTTAGAAGTGGTCAAACAGATTTTTATGGGTGTGTATGGTCAGTGCGCAAGTGTGAGTGATTGCACTTAATAATTTTGTGCACCATCTATACTTATAAATTAAGACATTTTGCCAATAAAGTACGAAACGCCTGCACCAGAGTAACTGCTTATACCTTTGGTATTTCAACACATGTGAGTTGATGTCCGTAAGCTATAATTAAATTTTACCTGAAAGTAATTTTTGAGAAATAAATTAAAAACCTACTTTCATTTTCGATAAACCAGCTCGAAATAGCAAAAATGAGAGTAAGGTGGTGGACACGCTTTGGCGGATCCAAGTCAATGGGAGTTAGCTTTTAAATATATCCTTGCAATGAAATAATATCAAATGATTACGTAAACAGTGAATATATTTATTAGGAACTTACTTGGATTATACATGGAAGTTAAGATTTGACAAATGCTGAATAAATAAAATATGGCAATTCGTTTCTTGAATGCGCGATTTTAGTTTTGATATGGAATAGAATTTTCCAGAACGGGATAACCAAGAACGCGGTTTAACTAATTAACGTCATGGCGAAAAGTGTAGGAGGGGTTCATCACGTATCGCGGGCAGATATTCATACCTTGGACGGAACATCTTTGGTTAATACAAACAAGTTAATAAATAAAATGGAACAATTTGATGCGATTTTAGTTTTGATAAAAAGAATATATTTTACACAACGGGGTGCCCAGGGAAGCGGATTGACTAATTTACATGGAGGAAAGTGTAGTGCGAGTTAGCCATCGGGCAAATACTTTGGATATGACAATTTTGGTTTAAAAATTAATATGCATACACTAGCCTTTTCTAAATTTCACATTTTTTGTATACCACGACAGATTGGTAGTAAACCTAAGACATTATTAGGTTTTTTTTTCAAATCGATCTTTTATCAGAAATTTTCATTAAGACAGTGATAAAAATTGTAGTGAAATTTGACCTAAAGATATGAAGAATAGGATAAGAAAGCAATTAAGAAAAAAATTGGACACAGTATATACGAAAATGAAACAAAATATGGTTCAACATTTTAGCAGTGTCATTAATGTGTAAAGTGTTAATTCCCGCGCTTGCGCGGGATATCATCTAGTGATTTTAGATTATAACTTGGTTGCCATCAGACAGCTACAGTTACAAGACTTCGCAGTACAGTTAAGGCGGCCAACAAAAATATCGGCGAATTTTTGTAATGAAAACACGTATACTTTAGTTCAACTGGCATGTTCTTATTAAAATCAATAACAGTCGCTCAAATGCAATATATTTCAGAAATATATATAACAGTACAATATTTTATGTTCATAGTGGTCACGTGATATGGCAGTCGCATGATACAAGCGGATGTATTTGTGGTTTTGAGGTCATTTAAAAAATTCAATATTGCAAGGGCATAATCATGTCAAAATTCACAACTGAATTATAAAATAACTTGATGTTATATCGTAAATTTTGAAAAATGATGCGAACTTTTTAAGATAAGATTATTTGTTAGAAGAAAACGTAATTTATAATGCATATGTTGAATAATTTTGAAGGTCACGGTGTTAATTTCATTAAAAAATAAGATTTTACAAGGATCGTAGAAGTTTTTAAATTACATAGCATATTTCAAATTCACATGTTAAAGTTTGTCATGATCAGGTAAGCGTATGCCCTTGCAATTAATTGATTTAGTTAGGTACCAATCTTTAAGATATACGGTATTTTATACAAAACCGAGGTTGCCTCTTTATACTATGCATAATTATAACAAAATGAAAATAAGACTTGAAAGGTAGCATTCTACTAATGAAAATGTTAAACGAAATATTCATTTATAATTTTCCGTTAATCTATGACAATTATTTTTCTTCGCTAAAAACTGCTTGATAGCCTTCAATGACTTAACTTAATGCGTCATCTTGAAGCATATGACGTCATATTTTGTAGTACAGAGAGAACGACATCTCGCTTATTTTTCAGTTTGTACGATATAACGGACATCGAAATTGTAAGAAATAGCATTTGTTGTTTTCAATTAAAAGGTCGATATAAATTAATTTTGCTAATAAATAAGTTAATAGGTACTTTCGAGGTTTGTAATATACTGTGATGTCAATGTCATAATGCACATTTCCCGTACTTTTTGTCTGAACGGAATTTATTGACAGCCTTAACTATGCTGCGTTGTCTGTTTATTTAAGTCTGAAATCATCACCGGTTTCTGACTGTAATTATTAAGTTTATTTGAAGGCATAATCTTCTTAATTGTTTCATCTTACATTTAAATGTCAAAATACAATAAACATGCATAATTGTATGAATATTTTCATTTCAGGTCACCTTCTTATTATCATACACAGTATTAAACGTTGGAATATTGAACCATCCATTTATTTATTTATTTTGTACGAGCAGTAACGACCCCGTGACAAATGGCGCCCAAAACATCATACAATTTATATAACGATGTATCTTCCAACATTATTTCCAACTTGTGTTCCAGCATATAACTTGTGAACAATTCTAAGTTTCGTCAGGCACATGCGTATGACAAAGTCGACTAGGGTGACCGAATTCTAGATATAAAACCGTCATCCGGAAAACAGAAATACCGGTATATATTCATGTGAGCGCTCAACTATTCGATTTCGTGTGAAATACATCACTTTGTTTCCTGTTATTTCTTCCACATGGAATGAACATTCTGGCCAGGCCATTCCCTGGCATATCAAAGAGCATGTGGATGACACAGTTATAGGATCCTTAGTTATTATAAGCATGTATGATAAATGTCATATATTTGGTATAGTAAAATATCTGCCCCCAATTTTAACCAATTTATAGAAAGTATTGAATAAAAATCAAATGTTCATAAATCAAAGTACAGAGGATGCATATTACTTAAATTTTGATTTTGACTAGTCATCATCGCTCATTCGCTGCATATCTCTGACTTCACCCAAATGACCCAATTTCCACAATTTTCCAAACAAATGAAAATATTGTCATTTTTTCTTTATATTTTGCATTCGGAAGTATAGAGACCAGGTATGCTCAAGTTTGATTATAACATGTTTTTTCCCCATATAAATATATACATCATACAAAAAAATGATACTTGAGCAAGCCTGCAAGCGATGTTTCCCAGTCAAAAAACCATTCCAAAACACCCATATTTTGCTACAAAAAATCAGTTTATCAAAATAAGAATCTTCGTGATGTCATTTCTACATGATGACGTCACTGTGGAGAAGCAAACACATTAATATTGTCTCCAATTCAAGATAATGGTCATTTTCTGTCGTTCTTTTAAAAAACACAATAATAGGAGAATAAAAATCAATGTTCTGTCCAAGAAAGAATCCAAACAATTTTAGGAAACGCGTGGCTTAAGGAAAAGTTTGAAAAAGTAAAATGTAAGAAACACAATGGAAACATTTCCCGCGATTAATTTTAGGCTAATAATTTTTGTGAAAGAATATAAGAGAAACTCTTGAAGGACAAATAGTCAATTGCACAAAAATCATAGAAATTCCACTTGAGAATCAGCGGTAAATTCTCAGGAAATGGAGGTCATGTTATTGCATTATATGCAAACGAACATTTCATCATAGCTCTACTTAAAGAAGGCTCCAGAAATAGAGACAGGCGATTCAAGAAAAACAACAACATTGGAAATGTATTTGTATCAACACCAATACCATCTGGTATCTTCATAGAGACTCAAACAAGAAATAAGAAGAAAATTATTAAGTGGAGAAAGGACTATGTGCGGTATTATGCATTCTTCGCCCCCAAATTTAAAGTTTTTAAAAAGCTTTAAAAATAGATTGATAGTTGAAATAACATGGAAAATTGGTGTAAAGAGGTTATAACCAGTGACGTCATAATGTCGAAATGATGTCATAATGGTTGTCTTATTTTTATAAATTGATATTTTGAAGCAACATATGTTTCTTATCTTAGATTTCTCTATATTACGTATCGTTAACATTGATGACGTCACAAGCAGGTTTAATAGAGAAAATAAATGTCGGGAGACAAATCATCAGAATGCAGTGTAAACAATGCCGAAAAAAGACTTATTTAATACAGATATCGAAGATTTAGATGAGTGTTAGTTAGGATATAACCAGAATAATACAGGCATGGATATTTTTTTTTATCAGCGAGTGTTATAAGGTAAGCAGGTAGACATTTATGTGGCTTGACCGGCCTTTCCTCTGTCAGTGTGTACAAAAAAGACAAAAGTGTAACACTACCCCGAATACTATGAAAGATAAATTTGGCAAATATCAAAAGCACATTACCTTAAATACTTGAATAATGCTGCTAGAATCCTTTGGTTTGTTGTTGTAAATGAAAAATACGTAGTATTTTCAATGAAATTGAAAAAGTTGAGGTTTCCGGTAAATAATGACAATATTTATTTTAAGCGATTAACAATAGGATTCTAGCAGCAATATTAATAAACATAAACTTATTGCTGATCGAATTATTGTATCATACATACAAATAAACTTCGGGGTAGTGTTACACTTTTTGATTTTTTGTTAAGGTACAAAAAATGATCTATTTTTAACTGTCACGTGATACCATGGCACGGCAGCTTCAAAGATCGACTTGATTCCGAAGTAAAGATATAATATCTTATTGAATACATTCGCTTGATATTAATATTCAGCGCTGTTTTCATAAAAATAAACAATTTTTAAAATGACCATAATATCGGCGATCATTAAAGGGATAGTAGCTACGATTTTGATATATTTTTCATACTGCTGAAAGTAACTAAAAACCAATATATATACATCAAATACTCAAACAATGCATCACTGTGTTTATTAAAAGCCTCCTAATCATTAATTAATTGATCAAATTCGTCCGAACTCACCGTATTAATTATGCATCGGAAGTTTTCCGACGTCTACCGAAGCTGATTTTCACATACCCGGATGCAGCGTAATGGATGACGAGGTAAGCACATGACAATGATTTTATGTGAAAATAAAATTGTTTATATTTAGTGGAAGGTGTATTGCAAGCCTATTCATTCTTTAAAGTATTATTTCATCCATTTCTATTTAATAAACCGTAAAAATTAGTGAAATTTGTTTCCTTTCGATGTTGTGTACGTAGAAACATGAATGGGGTACCCCAAGGGGTATTATTAATTTTATTTCAATTACGTTATATAATATAAATCATCATCATAAATTGTGAGCGTTTCATACTTACAAAATATATTATTATATACGGAAAAATAGGGTATGAAAATTTGATTAGCATCAGAATCGAGGTGTAGTGTCTCCATATCAACAGTTCACAACTGACGTTTTGACGTAATATTTGTTATCACAGAGTCCTCATTTTATTTTTATTTACCAACAAATCGCTTAATAAAACCAAAGATCGAAAAATTCTACCCCTTCTATTGATAAAGTATGATGAAAAAATCCTACTCCTAGTACTTTATATATACATTTATAAAGGGGTTGGATTTTTTGGGCCATATTGAATCACTTTTTATAAACAAAATTCATGTGCCTGTGTTATATGTTATAGAATTTACATATCAATAATAAATAAAAGATTTTACTCCTTATAAATATGCAATTCCATTTGACAATATTTTGAACATTTAAAAAAATATATTCTATATAAGAGGATAAGCTACGTACATATGTATATTAGGCTTACTTGTATATTATGATTACCTCCACCTTAGTGCCCTCCACTTACAATCCCATGGAGAAATTTATACATACTCTCAATGCAACTTATAAAGGTTTCAAGAAGTTCTATGTCTGATAGAGAGTCTTCCTCTAGCCCCGAGAGACCAAGCAGGGGCAGAGCCAGAGGGAGAGCCAGGACTAGAGGTAGAGCAAGAGGGCAGGGTCCAGCTCGGAGACGGGGTGCTAGAGCTAGAGGAATATGCAGGGGGCCAAACAGACACGAGACGCTCAGACAGCGTGTAATAGACCGAAATCTTCAACTTAGGGTATACTATGATATCTTGTAACACTCTTCATTTTCTTGTATGTGTCGTATTTTCTTGTATAATTGATTTCGTATTTTCATTAAAATATTTAGAATCGTGTTGCCGAGATGACGGAGGATGCATTGAGAGAATTAGTGATGAGCGTCTGTGAGAGAGACCCATCACTAATTCTCGACATTGTCGATCGGGTATCTCAAGCTGAAGCCGCTCAGGATGGGTATCATCCACTGCCCGAAGCAATTCCCCCAATTGGTGTGTGTGCAGCAAGTGTCGGGGTATGCCCACATATGAGGAGAGGGTATGCTGCAGGCAAACACCTTCCAACTGCCTCTCTACTTTGCCAGTAAGTAGTTCTATATGACGCACATATAACTAATTTTAATATTAAAACATTTAATAGAAATGTATTATAATATTAATGTAAATACCTTTAATTTCAGGACTTTGACCTGATAGTTCTAGACCCATTAGTTTTGATGGTAGCTCGTCGGTACAGGTAAGGAAGTTTTTTTTAAATGTTATTCTAAATTAATTTGTATTGTTTACTCCCATGACTTTAATTTTTAATGTTGTGTCCGCCTTATCACTGAAATGCCATTTCAATTTATTTTCATCTCTTTAAACAGACAGGATGTCCTTGCTGCTGGTGAGGACGACGACTTTAACCGGAGCAATCGCCACGCAGGATACCGGCAGTTTATCCTCTGGCAGCATGGGCATTTGGGGGCAGGAAACCGCCAAGTCATTCCGAGCTGCTGCACCTGGAGGATAAGAGATACTTATCCTGACAGTTTTGGACAATATAGGGGATTTGTGGGTGGCCGTCTGGGATAATATACATGTATATTAATAAACAGCACTAATGTTCAAATTTTAAGTTACTTTTATGTTGAGCAAACACCTACATGTATATCATAAAAACTGTTCACATGGAACACATATCTAATTTAATTCAAAATTACATGCAAATGTAAAAGCAGAAAAATTGCTAGATCTCAAGCTGTTATTCTTTGAAAAAACTACATGTACATTTTATGTGAACGTGCATCTAGATAAAAAAATAAAGCACACTCATGAAATGGGAAAGTTCCACTTAAAATCACCTTCCCTTATGAAGAGCTTTGTGATCAAGAAGTATAGAAAACCTCTTAAAAATCCAATGATAAATAGCATGACTATCAATTGAATATCAATTTAAGTACATGAAAGCACGCCTCATAGCTAATCATAGACATGTAAAATGTATGTCTATCATAAAGATCACAGGAACAGAGTAGTCCACAATGAGTTCATTCTACCCAGTAATCAATAGTTTTGTCCATGTCAACACTTGTTCTAAATCGTGATCGCTGTTCATGAACAATCTGTTGAGTAGGTGGTGGGGGGATTGGTGCAAGGTGAGATGAAACTCTCCTGGGGTCATCCTGCTCTAGAACCATCTTCTGGTTCATACCAATGGCATCATCCAGGCGTTTAAGGATAATCTTCCGCATCATCTCAGGCACATATGAATACTGTTTAGGTTCTTTACATGTTGTGACTGACCATCTACTACTTTTCTTCTGAAAAACTCTCTGGTACCTTAAATAAGAGAGAATATTACTTAATGAATTTCTATTCAATACAATAAACAAATGATCCACTATGCAAAGCATACCTCCTCATTACATGAAATGGTTTTTAAATGCATTGTATTATACAAGCACATGAAGTTTCCTCTCAATTTTAAGGAAAATTTCCTTGAACAATGCAAGTTAAGTCAAGAGAACTCGTTCTTTAATTTGTTTGCCTACAAGTTTTTGTATTCTAAGTTCAAAGTAGTACTATGTTCCTTGCACTATGAGATAAAATGTCATCAAAATCAACATTTCCTTGCTTAAGTTGACAAAACTTGTTATAACCTGATAGATCCATCTTTGTTTGTCATAACTTCTCTATCAATGTGACCATTATGGTCCAATGCAGCCAAGAGATTTCGACATCGGTAAGCAGGTGGTGTGTATGAATGTCGCTTCGATGCGTACATCAAAATGAGGTTCTGGAAGTTTTCCAACTCTGCTGTACTTCTGAAATAATATAAGATTTTCAATTGTAAAAATTAATATCATTTTCTAAAATAAAACATGGTTGAAACTAGGGTTAGCATCATAAAAACTCCTCAATAATTGTTCTAGAATAACTTTAGAATGTATATCTATACAAAAATATATTTTTATTTGTGATACTGTTAGAAATACTTTAAACTAAGAATTGACAAATGATATGAACCTGCAGTTCAGATAATATGGGATGTTGTTCAATAATCTTTTGTCCAGAACAATACTCCTTAAGGAAACATGAGCTGGGGAATCTTTTTCTAGCCATCCCTTCTCTCTAGCAGATGTCAATGGAACATGTTCACACTTATTACTGGAACTGTATGGTAATATCCAACTGTGTACATTTACTACATGATGTAATACACCAATCCACATCCCCTGAAAAAAAAAATTACCATCTTAATTTGTCTTCTAACTTTAAATTACTAAAAAAAGGTTTTTATGACATTTTTAACTTACAACAAAGTCTTCTTTTGTAGTACAAGTTTGTGCTGTATACCAGTAATGGTTAACCACATCTTTGGTCCAGTCCAGCAAACCTTTATTCTTCTTTTCTTGACCTGCCTTAGTAAACATGAAAGCATCGCAATGTCAATGAAATTGCTATAACTAATTCATGCAAAGTTCTTCACTGTAGTCTTCAGTGTTACGAATGGAACAAGCACATGCCAACACAGTATATCATGCTTACCTTGATGATTTTTTCCCCCAAGTTCTTGGTCCCATGCCAAACATCAAATGAATGCTTGATGTCTGGATAGTTTTTATCTATTAAAAAATATCAGATTTCATTTATCATTGAAATGTTTAGTATGTAAAAACATGACAAATATTCACCTGGCTATGTAACAAATACAAAGGTACATGTATATTACTAACAAAAAAACTTATTACAGTTTATACGCACTCATTAGTGATGAAATCTGCACATGTGCATCAGTCACAACTTCTACAATTTTCATCCCCTTCTCTATAAGAAACCCAAGTCCCTTTATAAAGCACGCCTTTTCCAAGTTTGTACTTTTCTTTTCTGTTAACCTTTTGTCTAAGGTGATGATGCATAGGATCTTTTTGGTAGTATACTCCATGAAGGTATAAGAGCAATACTGCGCTGAATGTCCCGGACTGTCCATTCTTTCATCCCCTTCAATTTTAAGAAAACATTATTGTTAAAGTTAGAACTACATCAATGTCTAATGTTATACTCTTACAGGTATTATATTTAGTTCTAACCAACAAAAGTCCAATAAAACAAATGTTGCAATCAACCAGCTAACAATCCAACACAAAAATTGTTGGACTGTTGCATCTTCACTATCCAATATTTGTCCAGTCTCAATCTTGTCAGGACAGAAATACTGATAGTTTACAAATGCATAGAAGCAATATTTGTATTTACCAAGAACAACCAAATCAACTCCTCTGAACTCCTCCAGTACTGCATTTTTGTGGTTTATCCAGTGTTCATCGACATATGGGACAGCATACTGGCGCTGCATTTTATAGAAGGTGCTTTTGCTAAGAATAGGAAGATGTAAAAATTTAGCAAACATCGATATCTTTTGGAAATTACTTCCTGAGAGGACAGTGCTTGCAGTCAGCATCAAGTCACCAATGTGTACACCTCTATTCAAGATTGGCTGGGAGCACCATCTATAAAGCGTGTGACCATCTGGACAAATCTGATAAACAAAAATAGACAATTGTATTAAGGTCGGTAGCGGGTTTAAAATTTTGCGCCCTCTGCGCAGGGTATTGCGCATTACTGTCGTAAAACGCAAATTAGTTAAATGTTCAATCATACAGGTTATCATGTAACGTTTTTATTTCAGAGAAATTACTTACCAAAAATTATTTTGAGTGAAATGAATCGTTAGAATAATGTCAGAAGTATTTTAATTTTTTCGCCGCTTCTTCAAATTCGACGTTATTGTCGTCGGAGTCAACGTCTTATAGAATGACGTCAGTTGAGACTCTGACGTAACAATTGACAAAAATTTACGTCGTGCATTTTCTATTACAGCGTCAATAATTAAAATCAAAACTATAATTTGCAAAATAAAAACATATACGCGACCCTTCTACGTTCTGTGTGAGTGGAAATGCATTTTTTCTTCTAATACAAATAAAATTAAATTTGATTCGTAAACATCCTTTTGTTTTATAAGTTACAATTCTATATGTAAAATGGCTGGCACGGCACTTTTATAGGATCAAACTATGAGGACGGATAGCATAACAAGAGGCCCATGGGCCACATCGCTCACCTGAGGAACAATAGGTATGATGAAATCAGCTTAAAGGAGTCATAATACAAACTATCTGGACAATGTAGTATAATACATGTAGATCCTGTATAAATGAAAATACATTTTCCCCCCTGGATATTCTTATTTTTATTATCATTAGTCCCTTTTCTAACAGGATGATTTTATAGTCATAACACATGTTGAGCATTGCAGTTCTCAAAAAGATCCTAAACAATTGTTTATGTATGGGATATAAACCTATATCAAACTCTGAACCCCTTGTGAGGCACAAGAATCATCAAGGGGCCAAAGTCTAAACAATTTTAAAGAATCACCTGGCTGATTAGTTTCTGAGAAGAAGATTTTTAAAGATTTACTCTATATATTCCTATGTAGAAATTCAATCCCCAATTGTGGCCCCACCCTACCCCGGGGGGTCATGATTTTCACAACTTTGAATCTACACTACCAGAGGATGCTTCCACACAAGTTTCAGCTTTCCATACTAATTAGTTTCTGAGAAGAAGATTTTTAAAGATTTCCTCTTTATATTCCTATGTAAAAATTTGACCCCCCATTGTGGCCCCATCCTACCCCCAGGGGTCATGATTTTCACTACTTTGAATATACCCTACCAGGGGATGATTCCACGCAAGTTTCAGCTTTCCTGGCCAAATGGTTCTTGAGAAGAAGATTTTTAAAGATATACTCTATATATTCCTATGTAAAAATTCGACCCCCAATTGTGGCCCCATCCTACTCCCGGGGGTCATGATTTTCACAACTTTGAATCTTCACTACCTGAAGATGCTTCCACACAAGTTTCAGCTTTCCTGGCTGATCAGTTTTTGAGAAGAAGATTTTTAAAGATTTCCTCTATATATTCCTATGTAGAAATTCAACCCCCAATTGTGGCCCCACCCTACCCCCTGGGGTCATGATTTTCACATCTTTGAATCTACACTACCTGAGGATGCTTCCACACAAGTTTCATCATTCCTGGCTGATTAGTTTCTGAGAAGAAGATTTTTAAAGATTTACTCTATATATTCCTATGTAAAAATTCAACCCCCATTGTGGCCCCACCCTACCCCCCGGGGTCATGATTTTCACAACTTTGAATCTACACTACCTGAGGATGCTTCCATACAAGTTTCATCTTTCCTTGCTGATTAGTTTCTGATGAGAAGATTTTTAAAGATATACTCTATATATTCCTATGTAAAAATTCAACCCCCCATTGTGGCCCCACCCTACCCCAGGGGGTCATGATTTTCACAACTTTGAATCTACACTACCCGAGGATGCTTCCACACAAGTTTCAGCTTTCCTGGCTAATTAGTTTCTGAGAAGAAGATTTTTAAAGATTTACTCTATATACTCATACGTAAAAATTCAATCCCCCATTGTGGCCCCACCCTATCCCCGGGGGACATGATTTTCACAACTTTGAATCTACACTACCTGAGGATGCTTCCAGACAAGTTTCAGCTTTCCTGGCCAAATGGTTCTTGAGAAGAAGATTTTTGAAAATTTCTCAATTTTTTAAAATAAATTCTTATTATCTCCCCTTTGAAAAGGGCGTGATCCTTAATTTTCACAACTTTGAATCCCCTTTGCCTAAGGATGCTTTGTGCCAAGTTTGGTTAAAATTGGCCCAGTAGTTTTTGAGGAGATGTCAAAAATGTGAAAAGTTTACGGACAGACAGACGGACAGACAGACGGACGACAGACAAAATGTGATCAGAAAAGCTCACTTGAGCTTACAGCTCAGGTGAGCTAATAACCATCCGGTCAATTTCGTTTTAATTTGGCAAATAGTTTACTTATACGTTAACCTTCCATCGCTGAAAATTTAAAGAAAATCGTATGTTTGTAATTTTTTAAACATGAAATTGAAAATGAAAACCCTCATTTTCCTATATAATCCTATATAAAATGTCGGTGATGAATCGGACATACGACCAAAATTTGAGCGCGACAAACAGATAAACTATCCGGTCAATTTATTTTATATTTTGCACATAGTTTACACATAAGTTGATATTTCACTGTAAAAAATTTAAAGGAAATCGTATGTTTGAAACATTCTCCCCCGAGACTCCTTAAGTAAATAGCAAATACAAATGGGGATAATGCGATACAATATCTTATACACAAATACTAATCATGAAATCTTATATATCTCAGGACAAGAAGTGATGACTAAAAAATGATGTGCAATTTTATATTTATGAATAAACACTTTACCCATTTCAGGTAAAGGGCTGATGCAACAACTTCTTTCTTTATTTCTACTCCTAGTCCACAGCCTTTATGCGAACAAGTTTTCTGTATGTTTGCTGTAGCTAAATTCAGCAGCTGGTTGTAATATATCAAGAAAGGTTGATCATTCATAAAGCCTTGTATCTCTTCATTGGTTTTGATGCGATGACAACCAGGACTTTGACTAAAATCAACTTCTGTAGTCTCGATTTCCTCATCACTTATGCATTCGTCATCTTCATCATCATCAGTAGCAGCAGTGGTGTCAAGTCCTTCTCTATTTGATAAGAAAATGCATTGTTTTGAAATATAATTTGTATCTACAATTATTATATTTTACAAAACTATTTTGGCCCCTTATTGACCCTTCAACTCCCCCCCCCCCCCCACCTTGCCAATCACCTGTAAGCAGAGAATCTTAGTTTACATCTCTTCACTACTTATAAACATCAGACCCCTATATCTCAAGTAGTAAATAACTACTTGCTAAATTGAAAATGAGAGTAATTTATTTTCTTTTTTGGCTACAAACTTTATGGGATTGTATCACCCACATAGGGAGTAAAAATTCATATTATGTACCTTAGAGTGATGTTAAAACTTGGTTCATAATCATCATCCTCTACATCATCATCTGTCATTTCCACCTCGGTCACATCAATGGTCAAACTATATGGGAATAAAACCAAATTACTAAAAATGTATTATTTTTATATGCATTATAAAATATAGTTCTATGAATTTCTGATATCAGATTAATTTATTATTTACTGTGTAAAAAAAACACACAAAAAAAACAAAAACAATATGACTAACTCAAAAGGGTTTATGAAACTGTTTGACTCCTTCACAATGGGACATTGACGGCTTTTTTTCATTTCTTCTATTCCAGACATGTATACATCTGACTTACTGAAATATAGAAGGCATTCTTTTTTAATTACCACACAGCATAAAAAAGTCTGAATTCACAGTGACTTTTAAGGATTTCTCTGCTTGGTCAGTTGAAAAAACAATTATTACCTATGTCGTTTGTAATGCGAGAAATGCTTGGTTAACAAGCTGGGTGTAAATTTCCGTACCACCTGCTGAAGCCGCGGGTGTAAATAAAATGTGACGTCACAATGCAATTCTTGCTTTAATCAAGTGCACCTATTATAGATCTTTGTGCAAAATAATGTATTATGCAATGATGTAAATGAATAAATAATTTGTCAAAATACCTAATATATCTTAACATTCTATTGGTAAGAATAAATGATTTTCAGCACAATTTCAATTAATATTAATTGATTTCCAAGTTGCAAAGCACTAGTAAAACTATATATAATTTCAAACTTTGTATAACAGGAAATAAATTCGTTATTCAGGTCCAATCAAGGGTGTACGGGGATTTACCCTTGGGTTGTATTCCATACACCCTTCGTCCTGCGAACACAAGCCAGGGTATATCCCCGTCCATTCTTGATAAGACCTGGATAACTAATAGTATCATTGTGTACTTTGACAAACGATACTGGCATATGACCAATTCTCGCCAAGGAACAATCCGCCTTGCCAATGCATTTTTACATCATAATTAACAGTCATAAAATTATATACAAAAATGAAGAAAAAATGCGCTTGCAAGAATTTATGCACTGTATTATTATTCAGTATTCATTTCTTTTGCTCTTTATATTAATTTTTTTAGGGGTGGGTGGGGGTGGATCATGGATAAATAATGGTTCAATTGGAAAAACTTATATTTGAGAGGGAAAAGGACTGAAATCCTTACCCAGACTCTAGCTATCTGGCTGCAGAAATATTATATTACTTAGTTCATGCATTTATGGAATATCGGTAGTGAAAATGTTTTTATATATATATCGTCTGTTGTCTTCCACATAATGTAAGGTAAGACATCAGGTATTTTTACTATGTATGTTTTGTAGTTTCCAGGGCCGTCACTCCCCTCAAATTTGAACCGAATATCAGACCCATTCCCAATGGCAAAAAGCCGCAGATTTTCCCAATCTCAGGATAAAAATTCCCAAATGCATAATTATATACAACTTGCGAATTGCGCAAGCTGTTTGCTTTTGGTCAGTAGATTAGCCGTAATTAATTAAAGCTGACTTAATTATATCATGAATGATCAAGTAATGGGGATCTATTTTTTGTAGTTTGTCTTCTTTTTACTCTTAGTTAGTTCTGAGAACATCATTGTGAGCTGTAAAACTTTAATTTTAAGAAGTGAACAACAGATTAAGCTAATAAATACAGAAGTCAGTTTGACGATATATTAAACTATCTTAAATTTTCCCAATTTGACAAAAAATGTCGATAATTTCCCAATGGAGAGGGACCCGGTCCCTGTACCAAAAAGTGCTGTGACAGCCCTGAGTTTCTCTGCTACACAACATATCAATGAGACATTGCATATCAAAATGTTTACATAAAAACTTTGAGAAATTTGCAGAATAAATATATACTCAGTTATTTCCGCCTCTGAAGAAGTAATTCTTGACACATCACACTTGTATGGAAAAGACGATGGTCCTGGGGTAGAGGTAATAGGTGCACCCGCTGGACTCATGGGCTCGACTGTAGATCCTTTGGGAGAACCGAAGCAGTCTTTTCTATACAGTTCATACATATATAATAAACATAAAGCATAACTAGTGTGCAATATAAATCGATGACAAAACAACTGCGATATCGTTTTTCAAAGTCCAATTCAATTATATCATTACAATGTTTTTTCGGTATGACATCTACCCCTTGGGTTACCCCATAACTAACATTATCGATAGAGATGCTTCGGAAAGGAATTAAGACATCATAGATTGCATGCATGTTTTTCTCTGCCTAGATTAAAATTTGTTGATGAAATAATCTGTATAATATCGTGAATTATCACACTTTACTTAAAATTTAATACTCACTTGTCCAGTAAAACTTTCGCGACATCTGCATGGCTCTCGAGCTTCAGAGTGTCTTTCAACCCCTTCCAACGTTCAAACTGGACGCCGATATTTACTCGCGCCTTATTATAAGACGCCTGAATGTTTTGTCGATTTCGTTTTCTGACTGAATCTGTGAGAACACGTTTTCGTCCGCGAGTTGACATACCCGTGTCGGCCATGTCTTCTGCTAAAGCAATCTAAAGTTACGCATGCGTTATTGAGGCTGTCGAATGAGTTCACAAAAGGTCATATGAATACGAACGGACTTTAATTCAATTTTTGTCTACCAGACAAAAATTCAAGTCACTTGCCTATACTGACCAAGTTCGTCAAAACTATCGATTGGGACATAACAGAAATTGTATTTTGTTACAAAATTTATCATTCTAAAGTATTATTTCGCTGAATAAAAACTTTTAAAAATATTCCAAAATCGTAGCTACTACCCGTTGCCTTAACCTACCCGCGCAGAAAAACGTGCGCTGGTTTTGGACTGAATAACCTTCGGGCTTTATAGGATTTAATCACACCCAGACCAAAATTATCACCTCGTAAAACTCAAAGAATGATTCCTTATTCCGTATATCTTATTTAGTCTTAGAAGTCCACACTACCATTATCATCTAAGGCCGACTGGAGAAAAATCGATAAATTCCAAAACCCCGGTATGACCAAAGATGTAGCGAGTTTCCTAACACTAAAGTCAAATCAAGGACCATTAGTGGGTGATGTTCTATGAAGAGACGATTATATTTGTATGGACGAGACAGTGGACCATCGGGAAGAGGAAGTTTTCTTGCAATTATAGAAGGAGCAATGGATGCCTTAGGAAACTTGTTAGGGAAAATCAACAAGAGTTACTGAGTTTCATATTGACTGTTAGAGTTGTTAATATTCATATTTAATATGATAACGATTTATTGTTATTGTAAAAATTTACTGTTAAAATTTACAATTGATATTCATTTTGTTTGTATATTACACATGTTATTGTTTTTAAAAATACTGCTTTTATTTATGTTGATGGATTGCTGTTCATTTTTTTTGATTATATGAAAAAATAAAAAATTTGAAGGAGGTGAAATGTTATAGAATCACCAATTATATACGTAAATATTCTATTTACGTTATAATCTATCGGGTTTAGTTTACTTTCTTCAACTGTATTTGTTACTAGATGTTTTTGGGGGGTAACTTATATATTTAGTATATTCAGTAAGTTTGGTAAAAGTTCCTAAAAATAGCATTGCATTATAGATACGTTCAGTACAATATTCAGAGCGTGGGAGAAAGGCAGAAAGAGATAAAAAATGACAATAACAAACCGTCAACCATCTCAAAAATCCAGAAAACGAAATACAAATAGAAATTCAAAACAGAGCAACACGGACCTCCAAAAAGCTAAGATAGAGGTGGGATCAGGTGCCATAGAGGAGTGAGCATCATCTGCTGGTCACACACGCCGTGTGCTCTTTGTCGTAATCGGGAAGAAAAACCGGAAACGTCCATAGACAATAAGGTGATTTATTATGGTCTAACAATTAGTATGAAAGATGTCAGTCAGCATGCGACCCAGTGGAAGATTGTATTTGCTGACAAGGTCGTTGTGTCGAGCATACACCAAGACCAAAAAATATCGATCCCTTCAATCGAGAAGGAAGAAAATGGAAAAAGAACATAAACCTCAGAAAATGAAGAATAGAAGAAGTACAGACCTTGAAACGCACTACTACACTTTAAACGCATAAGATAAGCTTGCTACTTTAGTATCGTATTAGAGCGATTAGTATCGTGCGAGAAACGTACACTACCGTGTAAGAAGCGCATTGTATCGTGCGAAAACCATACCGTGTCGAATAATAAACGTATCGTACAAAGAGTATAAGAACCGTATGAAAAGCGTTCGAAAAATTTAGGAGCTTTTGTGGGAATTTTACTTCCCGGTATGCGACAGATAACAAGTATTCCGTTGAAAATATAACAAAATGGCCTGATGATTTTATTTCTAAAAATGCTTCGGAGAAATACAATAATGATAAATTTGACAACAAAATACAAATGCAGAAACATATTTTAATTTGGACATGCATAATATGACCGACCAATGGGCTTGAATTTCAATTCAAGCCATTAAATATTTAAATTGTGCAAACTTGAAAATAATCTTGCTTTTTCTTGATTTGATTATGTTTTTAAAAAAAACAGTTTATCAGATTAAGAAAGTCCCGATTTTCACACCTTGCCGCGATCAACTGTTTCAACATACATGTGTATATTACCGGGTAGCCGTGTGTGTATACTGCTGTCTCTATTTTGCGTAATCTCTTTTGACTCGGACTTCTTTTGGGCCAATTTTACGGACAGAATATTTTATGATATACACTGAGAAGTATCAAATGCGCTGCAGTTTTCCAATTAGCTGAACAGTACTATCCCGTGCTGATACAGACATGAATTTGTATTAATCTTATCATAAAAGAAAATGTAAAATCACAAACCTTACCGCATATTTTATTAACTTGAAATACCTGTATTGTAAATCACTGATAGTTGAATTAAACAATATAGTCTTTTCTTGATTCATGCAGGTACCAAGGTAGCGACATTGCAGAAAAAATGCATAAAACGTATCGTATCGTATGAAAAACGTACCGTACCGTGTAAAAGGCGTATTGTATCGTACAAGAAGCGTGCCGTACCGTGCGAGAAACGTATTGTATCGTACAAACCGTATAGTGTGTGAGAAGCGTGCGCGAAACGAACAGCTGGTGTAGAAGTGCGTTTCAGGGTATGTTTTAAATTGTTATATCATGGTGTAAATGAAACACGTACCTATTGACATTTTTTGAAAAGAAAAACTTCAAGTACATTGTAGTAGGGTGAGTTAACCATGCATCGGACACGTACCTTGGATCGGACAACTTTGGTTAAAAATATACAAATAAATGTGCCTGCGCTCATGTGTTGTTTTGTATATCCCTGCATTAGAACTAATGAACTTTATCATTATTAAGAATTTGACAGTCACATTGTCAAATAAATAGCACAATAGGCATCGTAAAATGACGTGAAATAAGCCATCATTGAAAATTTAGTTACGAAGATTTTACACAAAAGCATTAATTGAATGTTGTACATTTGATTGTGAATTAGTAAAAATGCGACCTCTACCTACAATAATTAGGAAGAAGTAAGTTTTTAAACAAAATTTGATTAAATTAAGTCTTAGAAATTAACAATTAATGTCAAGGTCATTTTCGCTCAATATATTCATTTCACCTTGGATCGGTTTGAGATGGTTGACGGTTTGTTTTTTTTATTTTTTCATCGGACACAAATTACCCAATAATAATTAACATATTAGGCGTCCATTCCTTTTGATATACTTTAAATGCACAGTAAAATGAAAATTGAAAGAATAAGTGCTACAAACATTTCCTCAGACCACTTAAAATTCGAGTTTTATGGAAACTGCCTTTATAATCCAAAGTTCCTGTAGGTGCTGGCACGATAAAGAGCCATCATGATTCATATTCCTTTAGTCAAAATACCTGACAGTTGATTCGAGGATTTACATTAAAAGAAATCTGAATAGCAATTGAATAAATGTATTTTTCTGAACATCTGTATTTTCGCATTAAAACCAGAAAATTTTGTTATTTTTAATCTCTACTGTATAGCTGTCCGATGCTTGGTGAATATTGTCCGATCCATGGTGAAATAGTTCAACGCTTCATTAATTTGATTTATTTTCTACGTTTTTAACAACTTCACTATTTTGTCTCCAATAATTAAGCAAGGGGAAAAGCCGTAACTTTTAAAACAAGTTTCATTTATATTTGGACTATAATTGATGCGTTATCAAAGAGAAAAATCCAAGGCTGTCCAATGCATGGTGAAATCACCCTACGTTTAGCAACGCAAGAAAACAACAAAATACAAATGAAAACTATAAATGCAATGAGTTTCGAATACCACAAAATTTAACGCACTTTGAAAAAAAATTCAAAGTGCGTTGATTTGGTCCAAAAGGAAAAATCCGGTTATTGAAATGGCGGGCTGCTGCTAAAAGGGTACCCTTATTGTACGGAAAACAGTTTTCAAGATAGAAAGTTGTTTTTTGCAGCTCAATTGGTTATATATCAGAGGTGTGCATATTGCTAGGATTTTGATTTCTAATAATTTGTTTAAAAAAACCTGTTTGAACTTAATTTGTTGGCAAAATATTGCATATAGGGTACCTCTATTGTACGGATAACTCCTAATACAGTTTTCAAGATGGGAAGGTGTTCTTTAGCATATTAATTGGGCATAGGTGTTCCTCCAGAGTTAAGCTGTCTACAGAGTGTGTGGGTTCAGCTCTTTACATTCATTGGGTAAGAACATAATGTCTCATATATAATGAACCGATGCATGAGATGAATGATTCATAAAATACCCATCAATTTTACTTTCTTGATACTCTTTTTACAGAGTGTGATCCTATTTTTCAGATCACCACGCTTTAGTTTTCTCACTCCATATCACAGTCATGATTGATATTTTATATCACTAACAAATGAATTAAGATTTATAACACAAGTAATGTTTTGAATGTCTGACTATCAATCCATCTATCTAAACATGATTTTGCCCTGACCTGTTTTATGAAACAGGTTATTCTCACAATTATAGTTGGAAACTCCTATCATTGGATTCTAATTTTAGAAATTTTCAAAATTAATAGGTTGTAATAAATATGTTGCAAGATTGGAATTTTGTGGTGTCAATCTTAGTGTTGAAGTTGCATATGTCCTTACTACAGACCAAGCACTTGTTTGCAGTTGTACAAGCGGCAAACATGATACGAATTATCTGTTCTCTTTAAAATGTTTTTTTTCTCATGTTAATTTATGGGCCCAATGTCGTTGGTTTACATCGAATGTGGTATCTAGGAAAGTGGTAAGTGTTTGATGTTGTCAAAACGTCTAACGGCAACATAGGTTATTTTGTACGATTAGGCAAAATTCCCTCCAACAGAAGCACCAATGATTATTTGCTGTAGTCCATTACCTGCCATGCCTAGTTGTCTGGTATTCCGTTGGCCCAATGTCTATGACCTTGATCATGATGCTTGTCTAATAGATTTACAGTCTATTTGCCAAAATAGTTTTACTTTAGGAATAAGTAATCATTCTTTGAGTATTATGAGGTGATAATTTTGGTCGGGGTGTTATCAAATCCAATAAAGCCCGAAGGGCTTTATGATAGATTTGATCACGCCCCGACCGAAACTTTCACCTCATGATATTCAAGGAATGATTCCTTATTACTTACGTTTATATGATTTTCAGCACATGTACGATTAAATATTTGAATATAAACTAGAGCCGAGCTCGTTGCAAGCAACGAGAAGGTCTTCCGTTACAGCTTCAAGTCGAGACAATCTGATTAAAATCATATCCTTGATACCCTCCTTGTTTTTCTATTTTCGATACAAGTGGATCTGAAGAAACCCCTCTTGAGGTCACCCCCTGTTGAACGTTTGTTTATAAATATACATGAGTTATTCTAGCAATCAGAGCAAGTGTTAGAAACGGTAATTTCGGGTTACAAACAAAAATGGAGTTGTACGACGAAATGATGCCACATGTTCGTGAATCTTTCGGTATCAGCAAGTAAGAGATGGAGTATAAGTTGATACAAGACGCCCTTAGGGAATCTAAAGAATGGATTGGCATAACTTCCTAATCATGTAACTGAGGAATGGAACCGACAATTTCATTGGTCAAAGCATAGTTCACCAGGAGGTGACCTCAAGTGGGGTTTCTTCAAATCATCGTATAGCGGCTATATAAATTTTCATCAGATTGCAAGTCAAGAAAGGATTGTCATTCAGTCTTAATTAAACCACCACTCTTCTTCTTACATGTACACTTGTCAGGGTCTGACAGTTATTGATAGGAGGTCATCTTCACACTACCTTAACTTCTGACCAATCAGGGCTTTAGAAAATCAATTTGAACTCTTCAAAAGGAGACAGAAAAATTAATTCATGCCTATTTTCTATATAATTATTGCAACCTCCAGACTGCATAGTATTGAAGAGTTACACTTCTCATAAAACAGATAAAGGCATGTCTGTGATAAGCTAGGGGTATATATTTAGATTGTATGCAAATTTAAAGGTCATGGAAAGGTGACCTCTTATTGATACCTATCCGACCCCGTTGAGTGTAAGGAGAAAAGGGTGGGCAGTCATTAAACTGGATTGTCAATATGATAATAGTAAGTTCAGAAAACGAGGCTCACTTTCAAAGTATTATTTTCCTCCTTTTAACTTATTTCACGGTTATATCAATTTATGATAACTTAAAACACATCTCTTATATGTACATGTATCAAAATTATTCCAACCAGAAAATCGATAAATACGTTTACATGTATGTACAACTGATGACAGGATTCAAACTACTGGTATGCCTATATCATAGTGTAATAAACACAAAATCCACTGCGCTGATGCATGGAAAAACGTGTTATGTTTCATAAACATTTTGATTCCCTATATTCATACTTAAACCTCTACCGCTAAAACATGGAATAGTTTATGTAAAGTGCAGTGTTAAAATTAGAGATTGAAAAGAACACCAATTGTAAATAAACAATAATGCCTTCTCCCATCTGAGGGTGCGCTATTAGTATACGAGACTGAGGTGCTCAGTGGTAGGGGTAACTATCCGTATAATGTTTGGCCAAACAGTCCTCAGTATTGTTTTTGAAAGGATGAGCATATTTATCTGAAATATTCACAAGCAAGTAAAAGAAATTCACAAATCTTTAAAATCATAATCCGCGGCAGTGGTAGGGGTTGTGAGGCATCTCTAACTTCATTTTTTTTCAAATAGGATTTTGTTTTAAATATCCCAATATTTTTTTTTTTTGCCTTGAGCGCTCATCTAGAAAGTGTGTGGGGGTGGGGGTGTCAATACCCCAAAATTTAATTTTCTAAATGTAAATTTCAGAAAATGTTGGCAGGGGTGGGGGCAGAACTCCAACTGAATCAAAAATCCTTTTTGTCACTTTTTTGTGACAGGAAGAGAGACCTCTGGTTTACAATTATTTCTATCATGTCACATATACATGTTTTAGTTATAATAATTTGGAATTTTTTAAAGATACAATGTCATTTATGTGATAAAAATCATATATTTATGCATACATGTACACTGTATTAACATGTGACGTGTGAACCTAAAAGTAATCAATTTTGTTCAGTTTTTAACTTGAGTAACAGAAAGGCATAAACCAGCGTTTTGTTCAGAGCACTGTGTACATTGTATATTTAAACCAAACCAAAAGAGATGATGTGACATCAAAACAATTTGTTTTTGTTTTTTAAACAAAAGAGTTCTACATATGTCAACCTCCAGAAAATACGATTTCTCTAACTTTAACATTTACAACAATTAATAAAATACGCTGAACAACACATATCTATACCATTTAATTGTAACTTTGAGAAGTGCATACATTTTTGGGAGGCAAGTGTGTCGCTAGTCTGTAAGTCAAGTGAATTATGTCCTAAGGTCTTTTATAGAAATAAGAAACTGTCAACACTTGCAGTACTCTGATGATTTCTATGGCGACCGACTGCATTGAATAACGTATTTCATAACTTCTAAACGTGAGAACAAATAATTATTATTTAACATCTTTGACTTAAAACTTTAAACTTATATTCAACAATTGACCACTACAGTGATAGATCACTTCCAAGTGTATTTTAATTACATAACAATTGATGATCTGCATCCATAAATTACCTATGGCTATCTGTGTCCAGGGTTGTGTGCACTTAAAGGCCGAGGTTTTTAACCGGTCAGTTTACCTTAGGTAAGTTCAGGTGGGGGTGGAGCCTATATTGAATGAGGTGTGAAACCCCGAGGGAAACACGCTCGCTTGTGTATACATGTTTATATACACGGAGTATTAAAGTGCTCTCAAAAGAGTTTTTCCGTTTATTTAAAAAGAATATCGTATTTATATGTACTTATAAAACAAATTGTTCTTCGTTGAAATGAATATAAACGCATGAAAAACCTCGTGCGACATGTGCAAAATCTTTCGTTTGATTGAACAAGTTTCTGTCGGGATTAACTGAGAATATATCCTGATGTTTTGTGAATTATACAATCACCCCACCTTACTCAAATACTAATGCAACTTTGCAACCAATGCTTGTTGTCATGACGTCAGGCATATCTAAGGTTTAAAAGTTACAACATCCGAAACAGTGCAGTCAACAATGGAAGCTACCAATACCATTTTTCATTGACAAAAGATTTATCAATGCATATAAATAATGTGACGACCTTCAAATTCGCAATTAACGAAAACGTTGTAATGGATGTAACAATTTAGCAATAGTGAGCAAGTGTTTAAAGCAAAAAAGAGGTTCACTGTGCACGTGTGTAATTCGGGCTGACTATATTTAGTTAGGATGAAACTTCAATTGCGCTTGCGTAAATTGGAGTTCTGGGAAGAAATTAGACAGTTCGTGTTAGAAATATTCGAAGACGTTATGAAACCGGTCAGTTTCTAGGTCAAACTGCGCATCTTCCATGGGGAATCGTTAGCAACCACAGTCCGGAGTCCGCGTATATCTTCCCAACTCACTTTGTGGGATTGAAAGTAAATATGTTGAAAGTAGTTTGCCACCAAACCATAAAAATCAGAGAGCTAAATTACAACTTTAAGTATTAAGTAGGTGTACAGTCATACATTGCATGTACACCGCTACACGCTTATCTCGTCACCTATATGTACAACCATAAAAATAAGGCTGCAAACTAAATGTGCACCCGCATATTATTATTGTTCTGGAAACTATTTACCTAGTATTTTAAAAGGTTGTGTATTCACTTTTGCCCTAAAATTAAAATTCCGCTGGCTGACGTTCTTAGCTTTTTAAAAAGCTAACCTTGTCATGCTTAAAAGTAGATAGCACTGTTTGAACGGTTGAAGGGGAGGGGTGTCATCACAACAATTTATTACCTAACGAGGTGATTAAATTTAAGGCTGGCACATTAAACATGCGTCGGTTGGTGTATATATATATATATATATATATATATATATATATATATATATATATTTTTTTTTTTTTTTTTTTGTTAAAAATAAAAACAAAAATGTTGGATGAAAAAAGCAGCATTGAGCAAGTTCACTGTACACGTGTGCAATCCAATAGAAAGGCCCCCACATTTGAACGGTGAATGGGGAGGGGGGAGGCATCGCACTTTTTTACAAGTTGTACCTAATCATTATATATTACACGGCAGAATGTAAACTATAATTGTGTTCGGTTATCATTTCTAAACAAAATTGCCAGTTCGTATTAAAGTATTTACTAAGTAATTTTACGTTAGCTTAAATATTCATTAGAGAAACGATTGAGCGATTTCATTCATTGTAAAAGGGGTGTAACTTCTGTGTTTTACTCAATGTAAATAATAAGTGCATAGTTATCGATTGATTCTTGCTAAACTAAAGTAAAATTAATATATAACAAGTAAAAGTTGTTACGAAACAAATGCCAAAAAAGAGTTTTATTGACACCACAGATACGGGTAAATATGGAATGCACTCCCTCTATGGAAGAGTTCATTTATGGTGTAAACTCGGTAAGCAATTCAATCTGCATAAAAGGAGGCGCAGAATCAATTCTACTCCGCGCCATATTGTCAAAATCTTAGGAGCAGTCCATAATGTTACGCGCCACTATAGTGGAATAATCCATGATAGGAAGCTAAGCTGTATTGTGTTCGTAATTAAGTTTTAATTGCTATATTTTTATTTTGTAGGGAGCAAATAATAAAGTTTTAAGAGAAAATTACATGTACGCAAAATATTTCAGGTTCAAAATAAATAATATGTAAAATTCATTTAAAGTAAAAACCCCCCTTAGTAAAGATAATTTGAAACAGTTCAACTTTAGAGACGCGCATTTGGACGAATGCGAGAAGAACGAACTACAAATCAAAGACAGATTAAAACTCATAGAACCAAGTTCTTGCAATGAAATAAATATTTTTAGTCAGGCAAGCTTTTTGGAAAGCTATTACTTGTAAATCTTTTCCGATCAGCTGCAAAATTAAAGTGCACAATAATTCTACCAGCTGCGCATGCACCAGAGCTGTCTGTACTTGTTTCTCTTCCGGTTTCAGCTCGTGAAATTTCTCAAAGAAATGTGATAACTAACGATATAAATCGTGAACGCAATATTTGATTTCATTTAATTATTTATTCTCAATTATTCACAAACATCTTTATTAATAAACGACGTCTTTCATGGATACATGATCGGCACTACATGATTTTGACAGACTATAGGTGATCAGCGCATTTAGTGTGGTACATAACCAAGTACGAGTAAATTTTTAATTCATATCTTTTAATATTTCTTTTGTTTAAAGTGCTAAAAGATAGCGATTTATCGTCACGGTATCAAATCAAAAGATAAAAGTTTATTGCACCGTCGTCGCGAGCGCTGGGCATGGTATACACAGGACGAGTAAACAAAAATGCCCATCATTTTCTAACATCCAAACTGGGGCCTCGATTTAGTTGATTAACAAGGGTTACACTGACCAGGTAAATTCGAAGGCGGTGCTTATTTTCTCGGTCTTAAAGGGACACGAGATTTTCAGTCGCACGGGGTGATTGAATTAACACGCAGACTGGCCGAATAAACGCACACAGATTGCAAAGTGAAACACATTAGGAAGAACGTTAACAAATAAGGAGTCACCAAAAATTGATTTTCGACACATATAAATTTTCGATTTTTGTTCGACAATTTTTAAAATTCAGCTCGAGCACTGGGGTGGGGGGAGGGGGCGGAGCAGTACAGAGATGACTTTGTTTTTAAACTTCCTAGAACGCTTCGAAAATTAATGATTTTATTTACTATGTAAACCCTGCTAAAATTTGGTACAACTCTTAAGAAAACTTATTTTACTTTCTACACTATTTAATTTTTGTGTTGGTCGAATATTAATTCTTACACCAGTATATATACATATATCCATGTGCATACTTTTTATATGACTCGTTGGCCAGGCAAAGTTTGAATATTGTCTTAAAAGTGTTAAAGTCTGTAAAAAGTCTAAGCAATAATTAACGGAAATGATCATGAGTAGCTACAGTCGATTCATCGTCGGACCCCACGGGTTTTCCATCCGTTACATTGCTTGAAATCAGTGTAACGGATAGAAAACCCGTGGGTTCCGACGATGCAGTATATTAATCTTAAACACATATCAAGTTTACATATGCCGGTAAATATCTCGGAGTTCTTTTATTTATACAATCGGCCTTGCATATTTAGAATCGAATTGATAGATTACTTTTATTCAATTAATGAGAGGTTTTTATAAGATTTTTCGCCCTAACGTTTAAATCAACGCTAAATCAACTGAATAAGGGAGATAAATTTATCTTTCATCTAAAACCAATATAAATGAAAATTAAATAAACAAATAGTTTTGTGTTCGTACAAAATATCAATAAGCATACACGTGTGATAAGGTACATGTAGATGTCCCCTCGCGCGCGATCTTCTCGGCCATGTGCGAGATCATCATTTAAAGGGGTAATCTTTGTGGTTTTTTGTTGTTGATCTAAAACATTATTAGTACTGTTCTTAGAACATTTTATTCTTACAAACCCACCATTGATTTATGTCTGACGATGTTTTGGATTAGGAATGATATCGGATTTTATAATTTTCAGAATGACTTCTTAATTTACATTTTAAATAAAACATTAATAACTTAAAATTAAAACAGTTCCTGTATTTGCGGCTATATAAACTCAAAACAAGTAGGCTACATGAAAGACGCGAATCTGGTGTATTAGATAACCGCTGACCGCTTGGTAGTGCACCCGCGGCCGATCTCCTCGGCCGCGGGCGAGGAATAGGTTACGTAAAGTTTCAACACACACAGCTCAGAACCCAGGAAGATTTGAAATGTTTGCAGTATAATAATGACTAAAATCTACCAAATAGAAGTTATTATTTTTTCTTTACTTAAAACCCAGAATTAATCTATGCCTGATATTACTTCCGATTTAGAATGGCATTTCTTTAATTAATTAACAGAACGTTTTCTTAATTGACACTCTATGAGTTAATTCAATTTGAGATGAATAAACGTCTAATATTATGTGTGATCAAAATTAAAACAATTCTTGTTTTCGGCTAAATGAACTCATAAATTGAGAGACGTGACTCCGGTGTATTAGATAACTGCTGACCGCTAGGTAGTCCAGCCGCGACCATGGCTACCGACTTTCTCGGCCGCAAGCGAGGTATAGCTTACGTAATGGTTCACACACACAGCTCTGATTCCAGATATATTTTAAATGCAAGCAGCATGATAACTAAAATGTATCACAAAGATTTATTTTTTTTCCGGTAGGTTGTGTGATTTACTAGAAAAGAAAAAAAAATAATGTTTATATTTTCTGTTTCTCGTTTTTTAGGATTGTGCAGAATTTACGAAGATGACTTAAACTCCTCACATAAAAGCATGTATCCTAAAAAAATTATTTTTGTCCCCCGCCGCAACGCGGAGCGGGGACATAGAAATGCCGGGCGTCCGTCCGTGGGTCCGTGTGTCCGTGGGTCCGTGTGTCCGTGGGTCTGTGTGTCCGTGGGTCCATGTGTCCGTGGGTCCGTGGGTCTGTGGGTCCGTGTGTCCGTGCGTCCGTCCGTCACACTTTTTTGTAAGCGCTCTCATGCCTACAAATTTTGACAGATTTTCATTACATTTATACCAAATGTTTATACACCTATTACCTTGGTCAAGTTCGAAAATCAGCATTGGTCGATACTTTTTGTTGGAGTTATGGGACTCTGACCACAATAATGACTCCGTTTTATCCAAAAATTGACCTTGTAAGCGCTCTCATGCCTACAAATTTTGACGGATTTTCATTAAATTTATACCAAATGCTTATACACCTATTACCTTGGTCAAGTTCGAAAATCAGCATTGGTCGATACTTTTTGCTGGAGTTATGGGACTCTGACCACAATAATGACTCCGTTTTATCCAAAAATTGACCTTGTAAGCGCTCTCATGCCTACAAATTTTGACGGATTTTCATTAAATTTATACCAAATGTTTATACACCTATTACCTTGGTCAAGTTCGAAAATCAGCATTGGTCGATACTATTTGCTGGAGTTATGGGACTCTGACCACAATAATGACTCCGTTTTATCCAAAAATTGACCTTGTAAGCGCTCTCATGCCTACAAATTTTGGAAAAAATGGGTGGTCGGGGTAAAAAAATGTTCCTCCCAACCTCCCCACACATTTAATTCTGGAACAGCCCTGAATGTTTGAAAATATTGCAATTTCATATACTGTGAAATCATTAGATTTCGTGGTGGTTCAATTTTCGTGGAATTCGTGGGTACCTCTCATCCACGATTTAACATCCTACACGAATTAATAAATAAGGGTAATAAAATCATATTTCTTTGTAGGTTTTAGAGAATACACAAAATTACGTCCCCACGAACCTGTAAAATTTAAGCAATCCACGAAAATTGGCCCCCACGAAATTTAATGATTCCACAGTACAGTATACTAGTATACTGCTTGAACGGCGGGGGACCCTGGAATTCTATTCTTGTTTTTATGAATTAAAGCCTCCTTTTTAAACAGGTATACTGTCTGTCGTAACTTAATGTCAGTTGTACGCACAATGAATTTCGTTAACTTGCCAAATAAACACAGGTACATGTTAAAATGTAAAGCTTTTTACACTCATACTACTCAACTCACCAACAAAATAACATTGTAACGACATTTATAGGATCCCAACAAACAACTTTTCCAGCGACAGCTATATCAAAATCCTAGCCGTTGTTTAGTTATTTAGCAAAAACTTTCAAGGGCCCTTGGCCCTTAATTAAGGGGGCCAGCCCTTTTTTATTGGTGTCAAATGAAAGTCCTTGACATTCTGCACAACCTTTATTCTACATGTCTTAACAAAATGTTTTTTGTTTAAAAGATACAAAGGAAAATATGTCTAAATTGTCGCACTTTTTGGAACCCTGTTTTTTGACCCCCTACCTTTTTCTAAATAAAGAAAGTAATCCAAAAACAAAAACCGATGGTTTGAACATATTTTATTGTAAAGATGGTATATACAAAAGGATCGGGCACAAGTTCTGGAAACTTAAAACGCCCTCTCCTATGAAATTTTGACACAAAATTTACACTATTACGAAAAATGACATTATCAAAGGTCATAATAAAATACCATTGTTTGAAGTTATACAAAGTAGATATACATCGACAAAAGTAAAAGAAAATTATAATAAGTGTTTATATCTAATCTTATTCATGTGAAAACCGTCCAGATCTCTTTAAAAATAGCTGAACGTTAAAAAATAAATTTTCATTTTCTGCAATACTGATGGAGTTATCTCCCCATAGCAAAACTTGAGTGTCGATAATATGTAAATTTTCTATTCTAAAGATAACATTGAATAATTCATTTCGTGGAATATTATATTTTGCACAAGAAAAAAAGTAATGATATGCATCTTCTACTTTACCACATGAACATAAAGGACTATCAATAATTTTGCATCTATGTAAGTCTTTTTTCAATATACAATTGTGTCGAAGTCTAGTGTGAATTACATTCCAGTAACGTTCTCCATATGAAAAATATGATGGAGGTTGAGATTTAGAAGACAGAAAACTTTTCTTAAAAGATTTTAATGTTGGCAAGTTTCTAATTTCTAAAGGTATACCATTCCACAAATGTATGGCTGTTGGAACAAAAGATGATTTATAAATATTTAGTCTACATTTTGGAATACTGTAATTTTGCCATTGTCTTGTAGTATAAGTAGAGTCATGCGAGCGATGTGCAAAACTTCAATGTGTTGTTATTCAAATTCGTTGGATTCCCATTCCCTGCTATCATAGTCTCGGAGCCTTTGTCTGGAAACGAAAGGCCCTAATTTTTTTTAAAAAGGGGAATAACTCGTTAACGAAAGAGGATTTTTAAAATTTATGAAATGGTTTAGATAGTGTTTTGTAAAGTCTATAAGCCCTGAAAATTTGAGCAAAAAACCATTCAGAAATGAGCAAGATATGAAGCCTCAAAGTTCGCGTCTAGGAAGAAAAAAAAAAAGAAAAATAAGAATAATCTTAATCTGCACAATAATATAAAGGTCTTCCGTTGGAAACGGAAGACCTTAATAAGCAAACCCGTTTGCGCCCAAATTATACGTCATTCGAATTTATTGGACTGTATAGTACAAAATCGATACGTAGTGTTAACACAGACAAAGACACTGAAGAATGTAGATATAATTGAATAATCAAAGTATTGACGGGAGTTGATTTTATCGATTATTATTTATGATATTTTGTATGGCAAGTAGTTTCCTATATGTATTTGAATAATGCACATTTTTATAATATGAATTTTCCGACAGGAATTTCGTGAAACCCCCATATGAATCATGTTAAGTAATATTCAAATAATTAATTCCATCAAACTACGTACAGTAATCGAAATAGTTCTGAGAAATGGAATCAAGCAATATAGAACTCGTTCAATCAGACGATCGACAGTCTCCGTTAATCTCCGACAAGCAAGAGATACTCTCTGCTTGTCAGAGATTTACGGATACAGCCAAACGTCTGGTTGAACGAGACTTTATTGAACTCTGGCGCAGGAAGACATACAATGTACGACTACAAAAATATCTAAATTGTTTTTACAATTTAAAATCTTACTATTTGCAAGGCATCTATAAATAAGTTTCCTTGAAAAACAATGCTTTAGAATACTTTTTTTCAAGAACTAAATGTTGTAAGCAGTGTTGTTTTGTGCTTATGTCCAAACACCGTTTCACCTCCGGTTTGCCTAAGTAACTGCATAGGAAAGTTGATTAAAATCCACTCCTAAAAACCTATTTATCATATTATTTTTTAAGCTATGAATCAAAAGTTGACTACTTTATGTTTAAGTTATATTACAATTATTTTCAATTACACGGTGCACAATTTCTATGGGACATAACTGAAAACATTAATAATTTCTAAAGATCTTGTGATGTGTGTATATCAAACAAGCTGTATACTATGTTGTCGCACTATGCCTGTACAAATTTGCAAAACGCTCGCGAGAATACATTGTACATGCATTGATGGCAAAATGTATATGAAGTTTTGTCAAACACTTGACTTTGTTGCATCTAGCTCTGAAACCGCTAGTTATACCCCCGCTCCGAAGGAGAGGGGGTATACTGTTTTACCCTTGTGTGTCTGTCTGTCCATCTGTCCGTCCGTCTGTCTGTCCGTCCGTAACAGAAATTTCTGTCGCATTTATCTCAGCAACTGTTTATCGCAGATGCTTGAAATTTTTACACAGTGTTTGTTAGGGCATGCCATATCGTGGGATTTATTTTTGTACCAATCGGACGTCAACTTCCTGTTAAATGACGACTTTGCTTATTTTTTAGCCAAAATTTTCAAACAAATTTCCGTCAAAGATTTCTCAGCAACGATTTATCGCAGATGCTTGAAATTTTAACACACTATTTGTATAGGCATGCTTTATCGTGGGATGTATTTTTGTACCAATCGGACGTCAACTTCCTGTTAAATGAGTACATTGTTTATATTTAGCCAAAATTTTCAAACAAATTTCCGTCAAAGATTTCTCAGCAACTAATTATCGCAGATGCTTGAAATTTTAACACACTATTTGTTTAGGCATGCCATATTGTGGGATATATTTTTGTATTAATCGGACGTCAACTTCCTGTTAAATAATGACTTTGTTTATTTTTAGCCAAAATTTTCAAACAAATTTCCGTCAAAGATTTCTCAGCAACTATTTATCGCAGATGCTTGAAATTTTAACACACTATTTGTTATGGCATGCCATATCGTGGGATATATTTTTGTACCAATCGGACGTCAACTTCCTGTTAAATTAGTACTTTGGTTTTTTTTAGCCAAAATTTTCAAACAAATTTTCCTCAAAGATTTCTCAGCAGCTATTTATCGCAGATGCTTAAAATTTTAACACACTATTTGTTTAGGCATGCCATATTGTGGGATATATTTCTGTACCAATCGGATGCCAGCTTTCTGTTAAATGTCGACTTTGCTTATTTTGCATATTCACATCAGAGCGGGGGTATCACTAGTGAGCATTGGCTCACAGATATCTTGTTTTAAACATTTGTATATCAAAATGGTTTAGAACTCAAACTTAACATTAACATTGAATGCAGAAAATGCAATAAAAGGAATGGAATGCCGTTGTCTTTGACGATCTTTAGTGGAGGGTTTTCTCGGACTTAATTTGTATTAGTTAAAAATCATACCGTGACAAGGTGGCAAACGTGATCAGAGTTTTTTGATGATAACATGTAATCAGCTGAACAATTTGTCTTGCTGACATCTTGTTTAAATGTTGCGTTCCTTTTTTTTTATAATGGAAGACATTCACCACCGTAAAAGCTGTTTGTTTTTACCGCTTGATGCTTGTTAATCCTATCAAATGCAAAAAGGTCAGGAAATATTTGCATTTTTGTGTAACAATAAGAAAAAAAATGATCTTTTTTCATTGCAGATGACAAATTCCTTAAATGTTAATGTTGCTGTTATACGTGTAGATTATTTATATGGAATGTGATTGTGTTTTTTTGTGTGTTTTTGTTTGATCTTTCATACTAAGGGAAATGAAGAAAAACAGACCGTTTTTTTCACTTACGTTGGCTCGACACATATAAATTGTATTTATGGAATCGATAAAGTATTAAGTACTTTTTGAAACATAATTTCACAAATAAGAGGCAGATATCGGGATTAAAGTTTTCTATATGATATGTTGAAAAAAGGGATTACAGCTTGTTTTATATTTAACAGCTGTCACGATGGGAATAAAATGTTAAGAATATATACGTATATGCGTTATTTAAATATCCAAAAATCATATTAAAAGTGTTTCTTAAATTTTTTAAATGAAGTAATCGGACTAAGCAACCGTCAAGTTCCACAGTTTTTGTTTGTTCTTTCATACTAAGAGAAATTCTGTATATGATATGAAAAAAGGGATTACAGCTGATTTTATAATTAACAGCTGTCACGATGGGAATGACATTTTAAGAATATATAGGTATATCCGTTATTTAAATATCCAACAATCATATTAAAAGTGTTTCTTAAAATTTCAAAATTTCTAAATGAAGTAATCGGACTAAGCAACAGTCAAGTACCAAAAATAACAACTAGCTTTGATAGGTGCATTATTAAACTGCTGTTCTATAAACTATTATACCGCAGTAAATATTTGTCATGTAATTTGAACCTTTACATTTTATTACGCAGAAAACATTTTATAGGATACAATAGAAATGTGTATTACGCACTACATTTAATATATTTGAGAACATAAAATATTTCCGACCATCTGACTCTATTGTATATATATTTCCTGCTCACAGCAAGGTGATATATCACAGCCATGTTATCGGTGTTGGTGTATCAGGGACTTCTAGCCTTCTCCAACGCTTATGGTAGGTTTATTTAGTGTCAAGTGTTACTGTAGAAAACTATATTATGTGAGTTTTTTTTATGTTTGTCAGTATTAATATATCTTTAGAATAAAATATTATTTTATTATTAAAATATGATTGTATCAGAAATTCTTATGTGTAAGCAGTAGAAATTGTAAAAAAAAAAACTATTAGTTAGTGAACATTTTTTAAAAAATATACTTAGATAGAATGAACAAAAAAAGTCACTTAAATACATTTAAATTGGTGACAAAAATTGGTGGTAAAAATACTCTGTTACAAGATATCCTCGATTCACATATGTTTAATTACTCAATATTTGTTAATACCTCAGAGTTTAAACGATGTTCATTCAAATGTATAAAACACTTCCAAGATTTCTCCTTTGAAACGCCCCCCTCTAGCTGATCTGGTTTTAATACACGGCTAAAAATGTGATGTTGAAAAATTGTGCGAGGTGCTTGCATTCGGTGTGATTTTCAAATAGAGAAAAGATGTAAACTTTCCCTATTATAATTCTCCTGTGAACATTTCTAAGTGAAAAATGGCAATGTGTGAATGAAATTATTTTGGATATGTTCCCTTTCATCTATATCAATTGCCTTTCTTTCACAGGTGTGTGTATTTTTATTAAAAATCGCCCAAATGTGCTGCATAAATATCTTAAGACAGACTATAACTAAACTTGAAATAAATTAATGATATTTTATTAGAAAGTAAATATTAATAAAAAAAATAAAAATTAATTTAAATCATCTGAATCACCTCTCGATGGATCACCTTGGAAATATGACTTTGATGCTTTCTTCGCTTGACAAGATTTTTTTCCAAGGAAGTGTTTGTACTGTTGTAGATGTACGCCTACAGGTCTTTACGATCTTGTTTTAACGCTATTTTAGTCCGTCCATTTGCACAAAAAAAAAAAAAGATATGACAACGAAATTAAACTATAATATAACGCATATGTTTAAATTGACATACTTATCGTACTTTACCATTTATTAAAGCACATTATTTGTTTATCTATTACAAATGGCAATGTGTAGTTAAGTGTAACTTAAATCAATTTATAACAGTATATTTTGATTTTAGCGAGACATCATATCTTCTGAGTTATAATATAATATAACTTTATACATGTATCAGTTCTTTAATTTAAACCATCTTAATCCCATTCAACCTTGTTGAATGTAATGTTTTGTTAATAAAAATAAAATATTTTAATGTTTATGTTAAAAGTGAACATTGCCCTCCACAAACCAGCATACCAACAAAACCAGTATGACCCTGCTGATGACAGATTTGACGCCAGTAACGCTGTAGATGGTCTTAAATCTGATCTGGATGCATGGGCAGGTCAGTGTGTGGTTTCAGCAGAAAAATATGACACCGCCACCTGGTGGGTGAACTTGACCAGCATCCATAGCATACACCATATCACAATATATTACCGGACAGACAACGTAGCATGGGGTATATATCAATCGAGATAAAATTTGCAAAAACAAAACATGGTAATTCTGTAGATTATTTAGAATCAAAATTGTCGAAATTATATCAAATGATAAACAGAAAAAATTGGGTGTTCTTTTTATTTTAGATATAAACAATGGCTTTACAACCAGGTTTTTAGGATTCTCTGTTTACGTTTCGAATACAACAGACAGACTACAGGGAACACTGTGTTTCAAGGACAATCAATTTAATCAGACCACAATCCCAGCTGTATTCACTACACCATGCTATGTGCATGGCCAGTTTGTTATTTACTACAATGAGAGGCGCGCTGGAGTTACATACCCTTCTGGATATTCTACCGAAGCTTTCAATGAGCTTTGTGAATTAGAAGTTTATGGTAAAAATAATGTTATTTGTGCTTTTTAAAGATAAACATGTTTAAGTTATATTTTACAGTTTTTTCTTCTTAATTTTGAAATAGAAATTTTCAATAATTGCTCTAGAAAATGTTAAAACAAAAAACAATGATTCGAACTTCACAAAGTTGAACATGATATCATTTATATGTTAGAAATTATAATTCACTTTTTATAACAAGTACATGTATTACCTTTTGAAATGAAAAACGTGATGATGCCTTTGTTATTCATTTCTAACCACTAGGAACTCTATCACGCTAAAACTAAAAAATATCTTATTAAATGACTAACGTTCAAATTATTCATAAAACAGAAAAGGCTTGTGCCAGAAGCTCACTCCTGTTTAGCCTACCTGGCTTTTTCTTCACAGATAATGTGTGATTGAGGGTAAAAAAAAACCTTAACTCAATTATTTAGTTTCAAAATTGCATTTTCGTTATGTGAGTGCAATTTAATTTATTGGGGAGAGGGATCTCGTATGGTATTTTAGTGGAACTATTAAAGTTAGAATAAGACAACATGTTTTTTAATAAATTGACGGGAAAATAAAAAATTTAAAAGTTTGCATGTTACAAAATGTTAGAAATGCCAGAAACACGACCATTTCATATCGACAAACATGTTTTGAATAAATCAGTTAATATTAAGGTCATTATTAAATAGATTAAAAAGATACATTCATATACGTTAGGGGAGTGTGTAGATTTGTTTGGTTTCAGGGTGTACTACTGGATTCAATAAAACTGACTGCTCCATTCCATGTCCTGATGTTAATTGTGAACACTGCCAAGTAGAGACGGGGACATGTCAGAGCTGCCGAGTCGGGTATGAAGGTCCTCGATGTGAATTAGGTAAAAAGTATATATCTTGTAAGGGAAAAGTAGATTGGTCATGACTTTTACTATTCGACGTTTGTTAAGTGACCGATGATGTATTCTATATGATGACGACATCTAACAACAGACCTATTGACGCACCAAACAGTGCTACATGGTCTAATTTTATCCATTTCTTAAACTCGAATTTAAAGATAATCCCTAGAATTTCCAATCCCGACTTTATACATTATCATCATTATAATTATAATAATAATCTCCATCATTAAATATTCGTACATTTATCAACATGTATTATTTCATATGCTTTTATATAAATTTAGCCTAGAAAAAATATCAAAATTGGATTTAAAATTAATAATGGATTTTCATTTAATTCTTCTGATATTTTTTCCCATCAGTTTCTTGTTACAGCCAATTGTTCTAATTTCTTAATAAATAAATATATATTTTATTAAAAGTGTTACCGTTTACTAGGTTTTGGACCTACCCTGTAACATTTATTGTCGAGCTTGTAGTTGAAACTCATATATGTTTCTAAACGCAGTGCTATTTTAATTAAACTGAATCCATCATTCATAGGAACCTTAGGGCACTGAACATTTAATTCAAAAGAATTGTAGATACCTGTATTGTTTTAATGGATTTACTGAAGCTGTCGTAGTTGTTGATTAATTGGAATATTGTTGGCGTATAATCTGCAAATTTTTCATAGGTCCGTCGATCTGTACTACTTTGGTGTAAGATAATTCGTTTTCTAAAAAAAACCGTAAAGCTGCGTAGAATTCAGTTGTGGGGTCACGCGGCGTAGAAATGCACAGTGTAATTAATGAGTGACACAAACCATATATTCAACAAAACGAAACCAAGTAATAGATTGTATTCTGTATCCATCTGTTTTTACAGAATGTAATAGCGGATCTTATGGAGAGAACTGTAGCACACCCTGTGGACACTGTTTAGAATCAGAGCAATGTCATCACATCAACGGGACCTGTATGAATGGTTGTGACAGTGGTTATCAAGGCTCACACTGCACGGAAGGTGAACATTTAAAAATATATATCCATATAAAGCTATGCTTTTTTAAATAAGAAGTGTTAACTTTTGAAATATATTTCCTTATGTTAACCTACAGGAGAGCAAAGATGTTCATTTCTGATTGATCATTTTAACGGGTCAATAGGTCAAGATTTGACGTCACAACGCACGATCAATGAACGAGTTTATGGATTGACTGTTCCATTATTACTAACATAAAAAAAACTGTTTTCACTGGATGAAAAATCTGGTTTCCGCACTGCGGAAACTAATTGGAAACTTTGCGGAAACTTAAGATTATTTTAGGTTTCAGGCAGGTTTCAGCACGGAAACTTCAAGTTTCAATAAGTTTCCGCAGTGCTGAAACTTAGGCTGTCCACGAATCCAAATGGTTTCCGCAATGGAAACTTACTGAAACTTGAAGTTTCTGCACAGTTTCAATCTACATATACCATCTGGATATCTATTGTCTACCAATGGTTTCCGCAGTGGAAACTTGATGAAACTTGAAGTTTCTGCACGGTTTCAATCTACATATACCATCTGGATATCTATTGTCTACCAATGGTTTCCGCAATGGAAACTTGATGAAACTTGACGTTTCTGCATCGTTTCAATCTACATATACCAGTTGGATATATAATGTTTACTAATGGTTTCCGCAATGGAAACTTAATGAAATTTGAAATTTCCTTATCATTTCGACCCACTTTAACTGTTTGGGTATATATACATATAAAAACTTATTTATTACAAGTGGTTTCCGCAACTGAAACATACTAAAATGTATAAATAAGTTGTTCATCACTTTTTCCCTTGCCATATATATAACAACTCAATTTCAATGCACAACAAATATTGAATTTATTCCCACACAGTGAGCTTCATACAAAACAAACCATGCATAGCCAATACATTGGAAATTGGAAAAACAAGAGATTGATCAATAATATTAATTTTCAATCTGTGTCCAATTCTTACAATGTATATCCCTATCATTCTTTTTAATTTAAAGAGATCAATAAAAGGCTAGGGATTTTTAATAATATAATACAAGATAACAAATTATTCTGTGTCAAGGACAAAGAACTATTCATTTCAACATACAAACTGAATGACAAAAGATAATATGAAGTATTTAGACAAATATTATAACAAAGGACATGCAATAAAGATAAATACTGCTTCTTAAAATAAATTAACTACAAGTATATCCATATAAACATCTCAAAATATAACCAATGGAAAAATAACACAAAATATATACTCAAAATAAATACTATCTCTGAGTCACAAAAACAGAAACTATTTAAACATGTTAATAAATAAATAATTCTCTCGAGTCGCATCACTCCTGGACGTAAGTGGACGAGATGGCCCAGTTGGGGATGTCCTTCGGAGGCGCTGTTCTCACGACGTCTGATGTTGACCGAAACACTTTCGATTTCTGTCGACGAGACTGTGCAGCAAGTGATTCACGGTAATCCGCGTCCAAAACTCGCTTGATATCCGTCATTTTGGATGACTCCCAGATGAAGGGGATTGCAACACGCCTTGTGGCATCCTCATCATCGCTAACTTCTGGGGACATGGTCTCTACGGAGAAAGCGCGCTTGACAGATTTCTTCTCCTCCCGCGTGAAAAATTCATCTCGCTCTAGCTGAATCAGCCTACTCTTCAGTTTCTGCAACATTAATACACATGTAAGTACAAATTATCTTGTTAATAACAAAGTATATTTACAGTGCAAATAGAAAATAATTTTGTTTTTATGTAGCAATCATAGACTTTTGCAACCTTAGCACTTTAAACATGGATTTTTATTCAATTAAAGCTTATACATGTATATATAATGCTTGTTGTTGCTTTGACCAATGCAAAATTGAAAAGGAATATGAAGTTATAATGAAACAAAACAATTACATCTCTCTTGCGCTTAGCTGCTTTATTTCTTTCTCTGTGCTGTTGAACTTTTCCATTTTCCTTCCTCTTGTTCTCATCCCGCATGTTCCTCCACACCCTTTTCACAGCCTCTATATAAGACATTTATAGATAAATACACATATGAAACAAAAGTATCCAACAAAAATGTATCCATTATTCCATGCATCAGTTTTCTTCTTTAAAAAATATACACATTTGTAAAGAAAACAGATGAAGTGTTTTGTTGCTATAAACTGTTCCTAAAAAAGCGGGACATAGATGGATAAAGGGATTTTCTTGTGTAAAGGTAGTGTTTTCCCCCTTAAATTTAGGAAGTAGTACTTAAACTAGATTATTTACTTACATAAATTACTTTGAATATTCTTGAATATTGAATATATTTGAATATTCTTAACACTGAAACATATAATACAAGTAAAGCATTTGCATGCTGAAAAAAAAACCACTCTGCTCATTATTCTTATTCCGTACATATGCAAATAATTTTCCTTTATCTCATCATTATTTGATTGCATGTATTATTGCAAAATGCAACCCATGTTACATAAACACTAAACCATGCTAGTTTACTTGTTATATTAGCATGTACCATGTATCAAAATATTTATCATTTCTCTGGCTATAAGATTATTCCAGAAAAAATTCATCATTAAAAGCCTATATTAAAAGCAAACTTTTTTCTGTATTTGATGGTATTTGTTACTACATATCCTTTGTTGAACTTGAAAGTAACTATTAATGACACAATGGCTTCAGGAGATGTGTCGTGGTGATGTTTAAAACAACAACTCTCTTGTATCCCCTCCACCCTAGTCAACAAAATATTGGCATTGTGTTTTTACAAGTGTATGGCTTCAAACACCTGCCTCATAACACTGAAGTCATTAGTAAGCAGGTCATTTGGAGTCTACGGTTCGAGGAGAGAAGACTCAAAGTAAGTTATCTTTGTAATTATAACATATTTTTGTCATTAATTTGATATCTAGATGTACTAACTTCCAATAGGTTTATTGAGAAAATTAATAATATCTTAAGCAAGAAAGTAATAAATTCCAAAAGTTTCCAAATCCGTCCCTTCCAATTGCAATTATTACAGAGTTTTCCATCATTTTTAAGTTTCTCTCTATAATTTTTAATGCCAAAACAGCAAATGCAATTTTAATTGTGTTGGGCATGACAAGAAATAAATGATATATAACTCCAAACAACAGCCTCATACAAATCATTAAATAGTCCTATCATGTGTTTAATCTTTAATTAATTATCAAACATACTCTTTTTATTCAAGTTATTTAATTTCATTAGATTTTTATATTTCAAAAGTAACAATGCTGCATGAATTATTCTATAACAAAGAAATAATGAGCCTTCCTTTTGGTATATGAATTAAATTGAACACCCCAACATATCCTGCTCCCTCTCTAGATAGGTGCTAATTAGGAGTAGATAATGACACCTCACTTTGAAAGTAAACTTTTTAAAGAGACATCTTCTTGAACAATGTCAATTAGGCCATAAAATTTCCAACACAAATTAACTTAAAGAGTGACCTTTGTCACTTCCCATTGTGATTGTAAGACACTCTATAGTTAAATGGAAATTTAGCTCGATTAACAGCAAAATATTACATGTAATTTTCTATATATAAATATCACAATCACTATCCTTATATGGCCATTTTTTTTTTAGGGGGGGGGGGGTGTTTGCTATTTCTTTTCAGCTTACATGATGTTAACATAATCATTCAATCAAAAATTGTTGAAATGCGTTTATTTGCTTAAAACTGCTCAAAAATGTTCGAACTAAAAAAAACAAAATTTATATATGTAAAAACATGACTAAACATCTTGGTTCCTAAACATCTTTGCTGGTGCCTTATATCTTCAGGCCTAATCGTTCTAAATTTAAAGTTACAAAAAAAAAAGAAATTATCAAAAATTGAAGAAGAAAAAAAACATTTCTCCATCTGTGCCAATGAAAAGGATGTCTATAAGCCAAATAAAAACATTTCTCCTTCTGTGTCAATGAAAAGGTTGTTTATGAGCCAAATGCTTACTAGAGAAACACAGCTCAAATGTATTTAAAAAAAACATTCCCTTAAAAGATAAGGAAAGTCTACATTGAACAGCAACATGACATTTAATTCGTTCAAAAATGAATACACTAATGACATGCCTAAACAAAAGTATGAAAAAAAATTCAATTATCAAAGTTGTCATGAAAAGAGAATATTGATTGGTACAAAAACAAATCCTACCATTTGACACAACTAAACATAGTGTGCTAAAATTTCAATCGACTGTGATAATTAGTTACTGAGAAATACAAAAACAGACACACAAGCGGGGTATAACAATTAATTTATGACTTATCAAATTTGTCATTATTTGCTAATGTACCTTCAACAGTTCCAGCACCCCAGTCATAGTCTTTGTAAGCCCTGCGCACTTCACGGACAATGGTCTTTACATCATTGTTTTCAAATCTAAAAGAAAATTGATAAATAATTTTATATCAAAAACTTTATACACTATTTGTCATGTATGTTAATATGAACTAGCATTCAATTCCCTATGTACTCTGGGTTAAAAAAAAAAACAAAAAATTGGGCCTGGGGGATTATGAAGCACTTTTTGCATAGGGCAGATTTTGTGGTATAACTTATCTTATTATTATCAGAGCAATGGATCGCTACACAATGTAACAATATATATTTCTTGTATATCTATACCAAAAACAAAACAACAACATATGGATAATATAATGGTCTGAACAGCTGTCATCTGTAAATGCCTAATCAAAATCAACATTATATATACAAATGTAAAGTTTGTCCAAATTTCAACAGTTTAGAAGGTCTTGTTAAGTGCTTATGTTACCAGTTAAATATCACTAAAATCCCACTTATAATAAAATGAAGATCAAGCATTCTTCATATCACCATACTACTACATCTCAGATTTCCTCAAGTTAACAAACTGGTTTTAAATAAAACTTGCATTCATAATTATATCAACTAAAGGAGTTAATATATTTTTGCTATTAGAAATGTCAGTATACTTTAAAGCAATTTTGCAGAGCCTCACAACAGTTTGTATTTCAAACATATTGATATATTTGGGGCCAGCCCTGCTTTCCTGTCCATAAATGTAATAATAACATGTTCATTTTGTTCTTGATATAGCTGATACATAAAAAATTTAGTTGATCCGACTTGATTAAATATAGGGCATGAATCACTTATATAGAGATGACTGGATTTGACTTATAATTATTCATTTGTGGAAGAATTGACTACATAACAAACACAATAAAAACGCCTTGACATGTGGTAAAATAGGACAGAAGTGTGGGCTTGAAAAAGTGTGCAAGTGTGTTAAGGCCAGCATTTTTTTATTTTTAGGTTTACAAACAACAAACTGATAAAGTTCTGTAGGAGGAAAAAAAAACCCTTTAATGACATCATCTTTATTCTAATTATATAATGAATGACAACTTCATGATTATAGTAGGGTGTAACTGCATCAAGTGTAGCATGTGAAAAGCATGTCATCTGTGTAACACATCCCTGAAATAGTAATTAGAATACAGCTTTGATATTACATGTAGCAAAGTTCATTTGTCATTTTATAGGGATCGAGTCATTTACCATTATAAGAATCATTAGTAACAGTTGTATCATATAAACTTTTTAGCTAGGTACAAATAGATCACCAATTTATTTGTTAGACTAATCATTGTTACCAATGAAACAAGATTTTATATAAAATGGTAGAAATAAGTAATGCTATACATGTATATAAATGTATACTGTCAGAGGTGTTAAGTAAGACAACATCAATAGACAACATCAATAGACAATGTTGCTCTAGAATATGTTTACTTTCTTGAATTAAACAAATGATATTAGAATTTCATTTTTTCTGCATTTTGGATGCTCGAGTGACCGGTTCCTTTCCACTTGCAACACATGCACAACATACCAGTTTGACAAGATAGTTTGATCTTTTTTAAGTTCTTGACCTTGGCATTTTCCATCACCGCGAACAAATTTTAGACTAAACATAATTTTAGACAATAAACACAAACCAAAGTTTTCTCGCGCCATATTAGACAGGAAGTAGTTGCTTTACAATATCGATCCCGAAATACAAAATCTTGAAATGCCTAAAAAGCTTCACTAAGGCCATCAAAAATTAATTCTTGGTTGTCAGGCCCATGCACATCTGATTTAAGGTGAGAAGACACGTTCCTCAATTAAATATAACTTTTTTCGATTTTACTGCGACTTTTGACATAAACAAACTACAAAATTTTCTCAAATCATAAAAAAGCACAGAAAGGGATGAAAGCCCGGATTATTTTTATGGGAACTCTTTTTTACGATGAGATACAAAAAAGATGCGTGAGGAAGGTGTCGTCTGACCTTAACATTGGGCATTTCTCACTTATATCATCAAATGAATTAAATTTCTCTAGTGTGCTTGTGAATGTCGCTGATTCATTGAAGGACTGTACTTACACTTGACACAAAAGTTTAACTCTAATGTAATTATTATTATAAAAAGTGGCGTTTCTATTTGAATTCAGTTACACAATTATAAAATTTTTGTTTTTATATCTATAGAAACCAACACATTGTCAAATAAAAGGTTATATTGCATACAAATGTATATTGCAAACAAATGTTTTAACTTTAGACCTTTTTTTTTAATTACACACTCTTGGAAATCAAGCTTAATTAAAAAACCAAAAAGCATGGTCAGGTTTGTTTTTATACTTACAACAGATAAAATTATTAATACTTACTTCTCAAAGTTCATCACCAGCGGGTTCTCTTCATCTTCCTGCAGCTTTCTTATCACTTGACGAACTGATCTCTGAAAGCAAAAGTGTGAAAAGGTTACAGCGTTTGCACAAATAGTCATAACAACAAGATATCTCTGAGCAAATGCTCACTACTGATACCCACACTTTGCTGTGAATATACAAAATATGCAAAATTGACATTAAACGGAAATTGATATTATCAAAATTGTAATAAAAAGAGTAATCCCACCACATGGCTATACCTGAACAACTAGTGTATTCTGCAATTAAGAGTACTCGAGGTCACAGTCATTTTCAGATTATCTTTTAAGGCATACTGCTACATTTACTGCTGTCCGTTTAAACGTTTACAAAGTTCAGTAAACGTTTTACCCTTAACAGTAACAGACAAGTTAAAATATATCAAGGGCTGCCAGCTGACCACAGACCATAATCTGTCATGCTTAGATATGTTAAGTAAGGAATTTAGGCATCTATATTTATCCTCAAACATATCAAATGTTTCATAATTATGTCTTGCAATGCTGATGATCCATGTTCCTTCTATATGTATACATTAATAACCCTGCACATGCACCAAATATCGGTCATTAATACGCTTGAAAGTTGATCATTATCTTTGTATATTGTTAGTTTAAAGAGACAGTACGGCGCATCTTATTAAAAAACCGGCTTGAAAAAATTTTCCGATCGGGTTCGGTATTTTTGTACTTCTCATAAATGTATAAACTTTCAGAAAATTACAAATTTCTCCGTGAAATAAATCTAATTATTTCGTTAAAATTAATAATTAGGTATAACCTATACATGTATACATCACCACGTGTACGGGGTTCCACTTTCTATACCATTACGCTTGCGTATTTACTATAAACAAACCAGCATGGTGATTAAGAGACCGGGTAGGCCTGCTTACTTGAGTGAATTGGCAAAGAAAATAAGGTAATAATTGTTCAAAGTTTTTGAAATAACCACAGTTATTTTTTTGTAAGCATGTATTTTGCGTGTTTATCATAGGAGTTGCTACAACCTAAATTCATTTTTGTAAGTGAGGCTCCTTGAGGGATAATTTGACATATTTATGTCTGTTATTTTTAAATGAATTGAAATTGGTAAACCATTAATAAATTATCAAGACAGTGATGATGTGTTCTGTTTAGAAAGTCCCTTTTACCTCTTATACCACGATGATCGTAGTCGGGCGAAGATATTGTAGTTTTCAGCACGTGTCAATTACTGTCAATCAAAATCCACGTGGTATAAATAAACGATATAAGACTATTCAGTTTTGTACGACCCTTAAATTTCCGGAACCTAATAATTACATTAATTATGTATGTAAAAGAGATTTTTATGTACTTCAACTGTCACAATCAACGTTATTTCGTATTTCCTAACAATACAATGGGTAAATCTGTTAAAGTTATTCACACATGTGTTTTCAGCTGTACTGTCACTTTAAGCGTTTAGATGTCGTTAAGAATAAAAGTAATATTCTGATAAAAACACATATCAATGGAAATAAAATGAAAATCAAATCTGATAAAAACGGATGTCTAAAATCGTTAAGATCGGCACATTTTTAAAGGTTAGGTCAGGTTACCTGAAACACACAAAATTTTTCTAAGGCCTAAAAAAAGAGCTCTGTTACTGTAAAAAGATTAAATCAAAGCTAAAGTAATTTTTCTTAAGATGATAGTTTATAGCACAAATCATATCTAAAGATTTAAACAAGATCTGATAGTAAATGTGTTACCCACCCAACCCAGCTCCTTAATATTTGCTAAGAAAAACGCGACAGAAATTTGTTACGGTCAGTAAACAACAGACAGACACACTAAGGTAACACTGTTATCTCACCTCCTTTGGAGCTCTGGTATAATATGTAAGCATTATTTAATTATCAAACACTATATACATAGACTCAAATTATATTTGAATAATGGTGAATAAAAATTTAACACAAATGAATTGTGTTGTATAAATTCAATAAAGGTAGTTTCATAATATCAAGCATTAAAATTGGTTAACAATACAAAGGGTAAAATTTGTATCCTTATAATAACAAACATGACTGATATCAATCGATATTCCACGTCGAGCATGTGTGGAGCATCCCCTTGCGAAATGAAATTTTGTGCGGGGAAGTGCATTATTTAGAAATATACATGTAATTGAAGACACCAAATATTTATCTTCTTACAACCACTTTTAATGAAAATATTTTGTTTATTCCTATCACCATGCATGCTCTTGGGTGTATTCATTAGGCTTGAGAATTGCCAGCTAGCTCACGATAAGATAAGTATCACGATATATTAATGCGATACATTACGTATCACGATATAGGGGTTATCAACTGTTATCCATTTTGCCAACCTCTATCAAAAAACAATATTACACAGAGAAAATATGTCAACTATAAGGAAAGTCAATCAACAATCTTTAGAAAGATAAAATTTAATTGATCAGAACAAAATATAAAATTATTGCCAACTTTATATGAAATTTCTGAATGTTATGTATATCATGTAACTATTCTAAAAAGTCAATGAAAATTAACTTATATAATGTGCTTATGATACACATGTGATAATATGATACGCATATAGTATTTATTTTCTCTCAACATTCTCGCCGTATTGTTACACCTTTAGTATTCATGGGAGGGGGTACATTTACGTGGCTGTAGAATTCCTTCCATTACTAGCGAAAACACCAACAAATGTTTTAACTTAAGTAATATAGTTTTATTTTCCTTATTCAGTGAGATACATTACGCATTTAGACAATTAGGAAACTTAAAGTTTATATTGAATATGTATTGTAGCTAATATCTAGCTATTTGTAGTGTGCTCTATTGGAAAATTCAAGTTAACACGTCGTAATTTTGACCCCTATTTTATAAATAGAGTAATATATCTACAGTAATTAACATGAAATGAATTCCCGGTTAATTGTGTTGACGTCTCTTATGCATTATGAAATTGTTCTTTGCTTAGTAATTCGGGAAAACATTGGCCAAAATTTTGGCTCAGACGGCTGTTTGTTTTGATTAAACTGGGATGAACTTATTCTTCTGCTTGCTTCAATTTTGAAATTCTTTTAACTCCCAATTTTTCTTATATCGAAAAATATAGTTTTACATGGCTTAATTAACTTATCATATTTTAATAAAATATATGGGACATATGTAATTATGCATTGACATATAATACTATAAATATGACCTGATCATAATTATTTAATGAATACCGTTAATTGAGAATGAGAATTGAGATAAAAATTTTTTTAAATATACAAGCCAGGAAATTTGCATTTACAGGGCTCAGCACTTTCTGTTGATTTTTTTTTCAACTGAAATATCGTTTGTTTCCTCCTTTAACATTTGACATTAGGTGACAATATTTTTTGCCATTTATAGAGTAATAAACAATCGTACTTACTACAGTAACTGTATTTATTGTCTGACCAGTCTATTATAAATCATAAATCATATTCTGTTATTTCCTATATAAAATATTACAGGCTCTACTCATCTTCCAGTTTGACATAATACGAATTTAAGCCGTTTCTAAATTAGGAACTCATATCCCAAATTTATATTGGCATCGTTAAAACAGTGCATCGAATATCGCTTGACAGGTGTATTCAAATACAATTCGATACATTGATTCAGCCCTACCTAGCAACTTTGTCCTACTAATAGGTATGTTTAATATATCCAACTATTGTGGAATGTCCTATATAAGGGAAAAGATTAAAATATTCTCTGCTACTATTGTTTTACTTAAATTGGATAACAAAGGGAGCCAAAACAATTGTGTGCCTCTCTTATATAAGGGGAATAGCTAGGTCAATGAATACTTGATGTTATCTAAGAAATTATACTCAAAAATAAACTAATTAAAGAAGAGAGATTATTTAAATGTAAATAAATAGCCATATAATTAACAACCCATATGATTGAATGAATGAAGTTTTTTGCAACATGAAATGTGCACCTATATTGTATGAGTAAAAGTAAACTGTGTGAAAAGAAGACTAACAGTTGAACAATTCAACATTATTATACTATACAAGTTACGGGAGGTATCTGAAATATATCGGTTCAAGATAATCATGAATTTTAATACTTACAGATGCAGCATTTATATACCCTAATATTTACAATCTTATTATAAAGATATCAACCTACTTACCCTTAATTTACATTTTTTTCCTCAATTATATGGAGTTTACTAACAAAATTCAAAACCTCTGTTCAACTTACTAGGTTGATTTCTTCAGCATATTCTTGCACACAAATTTGATACAAGAATCTATGGCTATAATTTACTTTCAATATTTTGTACACTACAACAAATTAACAAGGAAATTGCAAGCTTATAATCACTTTTAGTTTAAGAACTATCATATACTGATATAAGCTAGTAGGTACCGGTATTAGTTTATCTTGAATTTAAATTCCTTAGTCAAACAGGTTAACTTGTCAACTAATATCAATTAGATAAATTTTGGTGAATGATTTTTGTGTGTAACATGAAAGGTGATTTCAATCACTTTAAAATTAGAATTAACCAGGAAAAATACTCACATAATCAAATTTTGTTAATGTTTAATAATCAGTATTCTAGCTCGTCTTTAAACCAGCTCAAAAACTCAGTTAAATCTGCTTGGTCTGATTAAAATTAAAATCTATGTATAATTTTTAAATGATTGTTTGGCTTAGTATTTTGCCGTAATTTCCTCGGTAAAAAAAATTGAATAAGAACATGGAATAGACAATTTCTGAAAGCAACCAGTTTTTTTTTAATACCTATGGTGCATTTTTTGTGCGCCTGTAATAATTTAAAGCCAATTTGAACTCGTATTTCTCATTTGAAAGGAGACAAATTCTGCTCGTGTAAATAAGTGCAAGTCTACAACTTGTTTATAGCACACCATAATAAAATAGATATATAATCGTGATAATAGGAAAACATTATTATAAATATGGTCACTTTGTAAGTTACCTAATATATGAAGTGTTACTTACTCTGTAATTTCTAATAAACCAAGAAAAACAGATGCCTAGACTTACTATATCCTGTTGAACTACACAAATTTACATCGGAAGCAATAATAGGCTAAGGGTAGGCCTTGTTTAGTTACAAATAAAAAAAAATAACATCTTAAAAGAATCAGAAATTATTATTTTACTATAATGAAAAAATAGTTGAAGTTATAACATTGTTTAGAATGCTGTTTTTTTTGGGGGGGGGGGGGGGGGGGGGGCAAGAAATCGATGACAAACGTAAACATCTGAACATGGCTCAAATTTTAAATACACGTATTTCTGAGTGCAGTTAACAGAAAACCGATGTGAAACTATAAATATGGTTTGCCTTCACTTAATTTCTACATCATTGACGTAAGCTGATAATTTAAACGGTAAAATTTATGTACGACACTTTTGTTCGTTTTGGCGCGATTGCTTCCAATGTAAAATTTGAATTTGCCAGTTTTCTGTTTTTTACGTACCTGAATTCCATCGGGCATTCGCAGTGGTCTTCTCTTCTCCTCGGAGGCTAGGAGTCTTCTTATCTCACCCATCTCTCTAAAAGCACGTTCCCACATCTCGTTGTCCATCTTCAGCTTCTTCTTTCCAAGTGCGCGCCATCCGTTATCGATAGCGGTATATGACAAAATGGCGTGACCAATCAGAAAGGCGTATTTTGCCGAAATGCATTTTGGGATTGATTTTGTTTTGATCGGAAAATGGTCATTAAAACCCGTATAATATTAATAAAATATTTTTACAAATTTAAATGTTTTATGTATATATCAACTTTTTTTTTTAAACATGTAGCAAATTTTCAACAGGGTTGTATGTTTTAGATATAACGTTATTTCTCTCATATCAACCATTCTTGGTATTGATAAAATACACAGGTTATGTACTATAGCTTTTGTTTTGATAAATATAAAAAAAGTAAAATTCTCAAATTTGAATTAAAAGTTGCAACACTACATATATGATTTAATATGCAGAGGCGTCGGAAACCATTTGAAAGTAGGGGGCGGCTCGACATCAGAAACTTCGACAAGCAACTTGACAAAAAAATCACACACGCAAGAACAACATATATAATATTAAAATCTTCTATTAACTTGCAAATTAATTTCACCAAGAAGAGATCCTTTTTGGGGTCCACTCCACCTCTCTACAGATACAAACGTGTGTGTGAAAACCCAAATATTATAAAATTCAACGAACTAATGAATACTTAAAATGAAGAAAAACTAAAAAAAAATGTCAAGATTTATTAGGAATATTTCCAAAGTCTGCTCTTCCAAAAACAAACTTAAACCACAGGACAGGACCGACCGCCACCCCCTCCCCCTCTATCCCCCTACCCCCAAGTACCGGGGGTGCTTGGGGGTGGGGGTGGAGGGGGGTCTGTCCTGCCCTTAAGCACCTGTGACTTAAACAACCTATTGTTTTATCTTTATTTTTATCTTTATTACTTCTACTGCACAATGTGATCCTTGACTGGGTTTTTTGTGGGTGGGTGTACATTTGTATATACTTATTTTGAATCCAAATACCATGCAGTGAACTGGTCTTGAGTGAATAAAGAATTTAATTGAATTGGTAACAATTTGTTGATCATTGCATGCAATTTCGAAAGCCGTGAGTTTACGATGAATGAAGTTAAAAACGCACTATTACAGATTAACATTAAATTATGCGAGAAGAATGTAGATAGAAGCACATTTTGAAGTTGCCCCCACTGGAAAAAAATTAAATGGTGCAGGAAAACACAAAATAAACTATTTCAAAACTCTTACATTCTTACATGCATTAATATTTTTTTTTATCAACATATATAATGAATAAAAGACGAAGATCTTGTTAAAATAGACAGACTATGAGAGGAGATTGCAATATTGTTTGATTAAATAAGAAAGTTTATTCACAGTATATATTAGCCTTTTTTGTTTTTTTGGATTTCTTTAATTGCAGACCATAAAAAAATAATTTATATAAATCCATCCTTAATATTGTATCAAGACGTTGGAATATAATTTAATCATTAGTGATTAATCTGTGTATACACGGTAAAGCATGATCTATTGTAAGCGTCTAACAGAAACCCCACAGAATCCACATCATTACGTAAGAACTGAACTAACGTCCCTGAACAGGTGGCCAGGTGTCACCTGGACAGGTGTTCAAGATATATATTTAGTATGAATGTGTATATGTAGTTGGCAATTCTCTATTGTTTAGTGTCTGACCAAAAAACCACAGAATCCACACAGAATATACAAGAAACTAACATGTTATTGTCATCAAAGGAAATGTACCTGCAATATATGGTGTCTCCTACTCTGTACAAGAATATGAAATTAGTTTTTATTATCCTATCTAAATTTTTAAAAAATGCACTTTATGTGATTTTAAACCATTTAAGTATTCATTTAAAAATGAATTTTGACTTTACCTTAAAGAAAACAAAAAACCCCAATCACATTCTTCAAACGAACTGCTAAAATACTAATCCGTGAAAGGGGGGGGGGGCTACCTTAAAAAAAAAACTATTTTGATGTCATATTTATATTTACCTTTTATTTTTTCACATGCCCCTTAAAAGGTGAGGGGTAGCCCCATCAAGACTTTAAATTTTCTATATACATGTAAATCAATAAAAAATAAAATAGCTGTTGTGAGTCTGAGAAAGAGTGCGGTGGAGAAGTCCCCCCACCATCCACTACCAATCCCCTCCACCCCCCATCCCCCCCCCCCAAACCACCACTACCGTTGCTACCTGCTTGAAAAAAATCTTCAAATAGCCTCTTTTTAAAACTTTAAAATCAATGCTTGCCTTTTATTTTATGGAGTGAGTCTGTGCAATTTTTTATATTGTCTTAATAAGTTCTTATTGAGAACAAACCATTTTTAATTAACAAAAACGTCAAGTGGTAACCAACTTATCAGAGAATCATCACAACATGAACGTTTTCGGGTAAATTGTCAGTCTGTTAAATCGCGTCAAAAGTTCGATGGTTGGAATGCTTCATGCAGAGGTTAGAGCACCAGATATAAAATGATTTTAAGGGATTGAGATTTCGATCTAACAGTCATCAGGTTATTAAAAATCAAAACTGAAAAGAGCTCTTTTTTTTGGGGGGGGGGGTTCTCTTCTTTGATAAAACGATGAAAATGAATGGACTTCAAAAACCTGTATTTTGCATGATTACATGATAATTAATGAAACGAATTTAAATCTGAATTTGTATTACTTTAATGGTCATTTGCGACTTCTTATTAGAAACAATATAAAGTGTCTCACCAATTCAACAATAAGGTAAGGTAGACATAATTGTTTTTTAAAAACATCAAAAAGTTTAAGACTTGAATGATAGAATTTATTGTAATTCAGGTACATATTTTAATAAAAGTACACAGTGATATGGGCATAATGGATTCATTTTGCAATTTTATTTGCTACAATGTAAGTCATCTAGTTACACAAACACTCAGCAACACACGACGGATTCTAAAAAAGTACTTTTCTAGGCCACATCTTCCGTTCTCTGTTGTTGTGCTCAAGTGGATCTCGTCATTATCGTAATCTTTTGGGAAAGTTACGTGTTTGAACCGTACAAGTCTCTGACCGATTTTCTTCTTTAAATAACAGTTAACTCTATTCCTTTGGGTCTCAAACTCGGCGTGCGTGAGTCCTGGGCAATGTCGTTGAGAAGGTCGACGAGGAATTATTTCTCCAACGAACACATATTTCACACCACTTTTTAATAAATCGTCATACAGACATAATAATCGAGTCGCAATATCCTTTGGATTAGAGTCACTGGTAATGTCGTTTCCACCCAAATGAACAAAAACACAGTCAGGTTGAATTCTCTTTATTGAACTCAAAAACTCACTTGGAATGTTGTCAGTCTTCATACCACCTTTTCCCATAAAGAAAACATGTCCAGGAATTTTTATGTTGTTCGCAAACGCCCTTTCAAGTCGAGACACATACGAACTCCCCAACAGAACATGCTTAGCCATTGTAGCAACGAAAATGATTATTTCTTATCCATTTGACATTTATCTTACTTGTTTTCCTTACATCTTAATTGCGGTGAGGTGATAATTATGGTTTTCAATTTTCAAACGGTCTAAAACAATTGATAGGAAAAAGTTAATTGGTAGTTTATTGATTAACTAAATAATGAGCAACTTAATCAATCAAAATGATTACTTAATAGCTCGTATGTAATTACTATATATATGTAATATCTAACTGTAAAACGGATAGGTCAACTGTTGATCCCTAACGTAAAACATTCTGCAATTTTTCACGTAACGTCGCAATTATTATGGGGTTTTTTGTCATGTGCATGTTCATATCCTATAGATACGATTAGGTAGTTCAAATTTCTAAGAGATGTAAGATATTTACTAATGACTTTCAGTGAAGATACGTGTTCATGTATAGTAATTCAAATACGCGATTTTTTTTTCAATATATGAGACACAATCAAACGCACCAAATACAGAAACGTATTACTATCAGCCAAATCAAACGCACACTTATTCAACACGTGTTCACTATATTTACATATTTCAGATGTCAAAATGGCGTCACCATTATCAAGAAAAGTGCAACTTTGTCCACATTGCAACCAGTTCCTTTCTAGTAGAACAGTTTTGCGACACCGGCAGTTGTATGGCAAACCAAAAAGACGGGGATGGCGACCTGCATTACATGTGCCATCTATTGGTGCACGTAAGTCAATACGTTTTTAAAACGTCAGGCTACTTAGATTTCTATCAGTTTACATAATATATATACTAATAATTGTGTAATAAAATTATAGATATATTATTTAATGTCTTCAGAACAATTTCTTTGAAAAAACACAACACCTAATTTTTAAAGATATCTTAGGGGTACATAGAAAAGCATCAACTCTTGCTGTTAAATGTTATGTGAATTAGGACAAACTCCTTTGTATTATCTATGTATTGAATATATGTTCAAATTTTATAAAGGGAGAAAGATATGGAATACAAAAATGACTATAATAATTACTTAGTAACATCTTCATTCAGAGAAGACAAAAAATTGTCTTCTAGAGTATCTTGGAATTTTAAGAAAACTGCATGTCTTGATTGCTACAAATATTAAATATCACTTCTTTGAATATCTGTCACAAAATTTTAATTAAAGAACAAGTTACAAGAACATTATCAAAACAAAATACATGAATAACTAAACAATTTAAAGCTGACTCTGGAAAATGTCTTTTTATAGCAAAATTTAAACCAAAATGAACAACTACAACATTACTCAATACTACCTTTAAAAAAATGTGACAGATCTGTAACAAATCAAAGATAGTCCTATATACATTTTCAATTATCTTTCTGAAGTTTTTTTTGTTTACAATCGATGCATAATGTGCGGGTTAACCCAATCAATCAGGATATGAAACCAATTGATTCCCTTTCCAAACATGCCCATGATGCATTTGGACTTGTTTTGTTAATTTTGTGATCCCATAAAGAAATGATTTTTATTTACTTTGAATATTTGTAACTTAATTTAAAAGGCAATCAATTCTGCTAGTGAAAGTCTACTCTCTAAGATAAGTTTGTATGGAAAATTAGTTGATACTGTAATAACCAATAATTATGACCATGCAGCTTTGTAAGTAAGTAAATAAGTAAATCATTTATTATAGTGACATGTGTTTCATCTTATACAACTGAGTAGTATACAATTAAATAAATCAAACACCCGGCCCACTGGACCTATAAGTCACTGTAAACACTATGTCAAATTTTTTTAATACAGGCACGAGAATTTACTTTGATTTGATTGTTAAATTTTGCAGATTCTCTGCCGTTGGCAGACCAGACTGACGAGGAGTTTGTTGACATGTCTGCAGCTTCAAGAGAAATTCCAGAAGACACAGTCATGATGGTATGAAATGCTAATTTAATCATTAAACTTTGATTTGAGAGATAAGATTATTTAAGAAATAAACATCATGTTAAAGAATTCATATCCTGGTGAACTTTCTAACATTCATCTGTATATAAAATATTTCCATTTAAGAGATTAAATTGTTCAGAAATATCATAATTATATAATGGTATTTTATGTTTACAGTAATGCAACCATCAAACGATAAGCGCATGCGGTATTCATCAATATTGTGACACTATTAAAAAGTTTTGAACAGAATTGAATTTTTTGCTATTCCGTAGGTTCATTTTATGAAATAAGGAAACATATTTGCAAATGTAAATATATATTCATTTAAATAAAATTAACAGCAACATAAAAATTTGAATGGTTATATTTTGCAGGATGAAGCAGATGCACTCGAAGATGACCAAGAAACAGAGTTTGACACATCTGGTAGTAGTGATGATGATGAGGATGGTCAAGCAGCACAACACTGGGATGAAGCAGAAGAGGAACTGGAAAGGGACATTACTAGCAGAGACCAGAGAAAACAACACAACAAAACAAGTATTGCACAACAGTTTGTATTATGGATTCTCTCTTCTCTTGTGCATATTCAAAATAAATATCTATTGAGTAATGCTTGCATTGAAAAATTGCTTCAGCTTTTCAGCCAGATTTTCTTTTTTGTAGGAAAATGTAGCAAACTCTTCAAAGCCATTTCTAATGCATTTCCGCATTCTCTTTACAGGTTCCGCAAATTAACAGAGTTTGACAGGGATGATTTTTTAAAGTATATTGTTTGCCCTAATTGTACTGCTCTTTACAGATATGGAGATGTTGTGCAGAACCGCGATGGCCGTACTGTTGTACATAAATGTTCTAATATGATGTTTGGTTGCAGGGTAGACAAAAGCAGTGCCAATCATGGACGTCGAGGGAAATTTCGCTGTGATGCCAGCCTTGTCCAGGAGGTTCACCTTTCAAACAACAAAACAAAGTTTTATCCATTAAAAACTTTCTGTTACAAAAATATTATTGATAACCTTGAACAATTTCTTTCCAGACCCGGTTTTGAAGCAGAATGCAACAAATGGAGAGATAGGGAAGTGATCGAAAACCATCTAGGGGACCTATATGATGGCGACATATGGAAGGAATTCCAGATGTACAACGGTGAACCTTTCCTGAGTCAACCCAACAATTATGCACTAATGATTAATGTTGATTGGTTTCAGCCTTTTAGCAGGAGACGAGATTTATCCCTTGGTGTTATATACTTTGTTTTTATGAATTTACCTAGGCATTTACGTTTTAGGATGGAAAACATCATGCTGATTGGTATCATACCTTCCCTAAAGAAAGAGCCAGGGTCTCTGGATTATTTTTTACAGCCAATTATTAATGAGTTGAATTTACTTTCCAGAGGTTTCCAGATTTCCCCGGCCAACAAAGACCCAGTGTTTGTCAAAGTATTACTGCTATGTGCATCCTCTGACATTCCAGCTGCACGCAAACTTGCCGGATTCATGGGACATGCTGCAATAAAAGGCTGTTCTTTATGCACTATTTCTTTCCAGGATAATTCTGGTAACAGGTACTGCGGACCAGTGGACAACAACAAATGGCAAAAAAGAACCAGAGATGAGCACATTCGACAAGCAGAGCGAGGCAAAAATGCACCCAACCTAGCAAAGCAGAATGAGATCTACAAGAAATTTGGGTACAAAAGCACAGCCCTGCTTGAGTTGGATTATTTCGAACCATCAAAATTTTCTGTTGTAGAACCTATGCATAATTTGTTTTTAGGCACAGCCAAGCGGTTCTTTGTTCACTGGGTGGAGAATGAGCTTCTTACCAAGGCTGATTTGGAGTTAATTGGTGGACGGATATCAGAATTAAATGTACCAGCAGACATCGGCCGCCTTCCTACTAATATTGCCACTAATTACTCTCAATTTACAGCTGATGAGTGGAAGAACTGGGTTTTGTTATATTCTTTATTTTCCTTACAGGGCCTGCTTCCAGAGAGGCACTTGCAGATGTGGCAGAAGTTTGTTTTAGCTTGTAGAGAACTATGCCAGCCAACCATGAGGAAAATCAGGCTTGTTATTGCAGATAGACTTTTCTTGCAGGTCAGCAGGATTGCAGAGGAGCTTTATGGACCAGCATTTCTAACACCTAACATGCATCTACATGGTCATCTTAAAGAAACAATTGAGTGTTATGGCAGTATTTATGGGTTTTGGGCTTTCAGTTTTGAAAGATTTAATGGTTTCCTTGCAGATTTCCCCACCAACAAACGCTCAGTGGAAATCCAGATAATGCGAAAGTTCCAGCAGATTGGATTTGCCGCTGACATGAAACACAAAGAGTTTGGGGAATTTTCTGATTTTTTTACAGAGTTTTGTAGAGAGGAAATTGACAGCCCAAAAATTCCAACTCCAAAACTACAAGTGGCTTCAGAGGAACCAATCAACAGACAAGACCCTCTTGTATGGACGGATTTGTCACTTTTGCAGGTGAAGCAGGAGGCCTATACATTGGTTACCATGAGCCAGAAAGAGCGTGATGACCTAAAGGAAATGTATGAGTGTTTATATGAAACTTCATTTCCAGGTGATGCAATAGCAAGGGTAGCCAAAAAGTACAGCACTGTCTATTGGACTAATGAAATGTATGGTTCTGTTTCTAGTTCCAGGTGCAAAAACTACAAGATGCTGATGGCCAAATGGGCAGGAGATGATTCCAAGCTTGATCCTCATTTCGGTGATATTAGGCCAGGAAAAGTTTCACACTATCTGATGCATCCAATCGAAGTAAATGGTTGTATTAAAGTTCATCTTTTGGCTGTTGTAGAGTGGTTCAAGAAAACAAATGCAGATCTTGGTTACCTCCACCCGATCACTGTTTGGCAAAAGCGAGTGCAGAATGATGGGCCTGCATCCTACATACCGATTCAGAGGATACTGGGAAAGTGTGCTTGGACCATCAAAAAACATGGTGTTCAAAATTTCATTGTTGTGTCGCCATTACCACGCCATGTGTTTTCTTAAAAACAGTGAAGTGAAAATCATTCAGATTAATTTGGATTAATTTTATTATTGTGAGTATTCTAAATTGGAAAAGGAATCAAACCAGAGATAGAATATTAATAATTTTATTGTATCACTGAAATGAGGATTAAGGTATGTAGATAATGTGTACATATATGTAAATAAATCACAGGACATATTGCTAAATATATCCACTTTCAGTCTCCCTGCAACTCTGTTGTTGCACTATTTTCTGTACTTCAATTGTTACAATGCATTATTTTAGTGCAGATTTTAGAGTGGTGAGGGATATGGATGTATTTGTAAAATGTGATAATTTAATTTTGTTGAGTGTTAATAGTTTGAACAAATTTAACTGCTATATTGTTGTATGTTATTTTTAGTTGGCTTCAAAATAAGTTGAATTTTTTTATATTTAGTTACATTTAACTTATAAACTTTAGGTAATAGTGCTTTTAACTTTGTCATTTTTTCTATTCTTAGTTTAAAAGTATTTTACTGACAATTTCAAGTCAGGTGATATTGAGTACAATTAAAAAAAAAAAAAGGCTCTTGAAAAAGGAGGCCTCCACGTGGCAAGAGCTGGGCAACTGTATCATATTTTTCAATCTATCATTATCAGTTTAATATATAATGCATTATCCCTCTGATAGATTTGAACGATACTGGCAAACATCCTTTTTTGTTTCTTCACATTTAGATTTTTTTGAATATTTTGGTTAATGTGTGTCAGAAGCTTAAATGTGCAAAGGACCTTAAGATACACAAATTTTATGAATTTTATACTTTCATCATTCCTCATCATATTCTGTTAATTATGTCAATATGCTGTAAAAACCAATAACAGATGTGAAACGAGTTAATGTATCAATGACTCTTTGTTAAATTAGAAGGATCATATTAAATATTCAAGATGTATAACTGATTTTATTTCCTTTTATTTAAAAACTTAATGAAGCAAACAGAACAAAGGAGATGATAATATTGATACAACTTTTGTTTTCTATGCAGATGTAGTGAACAAACATTTGATTTTTATCAAAGAAAGCATTATCTCAGTGAATTTGAATTAAACATAATTACCTCTCTGTTTGACATTGATTAAAAATGATACTTGAATTTCATTTATAGTTTCAGCATTGCGGAAACTATTTGGAATCACTTTATTAGTTTCCGCAGTCTGAAACTTTATTGAAATTTGCTGAAACTTTATAGATATACTAATTATGCATTTATCAAGATTTCAGTTTTGGTTTCCTGGATGCGGAAACTATTTGGAATCTTGGTCCAAGTTTCCGCAGACTGAAACTAGATTGAAATTTACTGAAACTATTTTGTATCACGATTATGCGTTTATCAAAATTTCCACAATGTTTCTGCAATGCGGAAACCATTTGGAAATGAAATATGAAGTTTCCGCAGACTGAAACTATATAGAAACTAACTGAAACAATATTATGGTTTCCGCACTGCGGAAACTATAAGTGAAACCTCAACTTCAAGTTTCAGCAAAGTTTCCATATAGTTTCAGTTTTGCTGAAACTTGATTTTTCATCCAGTGTTTGTAATAGAGTTTAAAAGATCTGACACATTCATAAACGTAAATATAAGAAATATAAAGCTTTGCAGAGTGACCAATTAAGTTCAAATCCTTGTGATTTTTAAGACTGCTTTCATTCCTTTCAATCTTCCTAATCTAAATCACACTAGATTCCATTTTTTTCATCGATTAAGCATATGTGAAGTAGAAAAACATCGTTTGCAGTTCATTTTCAAAACATAACATGGTATGAAAAGGGGCGCAATATTACCGAATGTTTATTTTAAGGATCATATCTTTATGAAGGCGTAAAAATTTGGTTGCCTGATGGGACACCGTCAGAATCTTAACGTACGAGGGTTGATCCAAAAGTAATGTCACAGATGCGATAAAATCGTGAAAAATCCGCGTAAAGTGACAAAAATTCGTGCTTTGAGATATCTACTTTATTCAACAAAGACCTGAAAATCTTAATGCATTATTATAAATATTTCTGAAGATAATATATTTTGTAGAGCGTGAGGTAAGGATAGTAGCCGCACGCTAGCGACGTCATTTCTAGATCTTTGGCGCTCTGGTAGAATTTCGTAATTTAGTACTCTATATAAATTCGCCACTATTTTATATTTTTTTTATCATTTTTTTCATAAAGTAACTAATTAATATTTTTGTAATCGATGGGGTAGTATATTGGATATTATTTAATGTGCGATCAGTTTGTTTAAGTCATGGACGTAGCTTTATAATATAGTCATTGGCGTAACAACCCAACTTTAACTTTCCTTCAGAGCGTATGTCTTCTATCTATCTAATTTATTTATTAACATGACATATGCTTTTATAAGGTATTGGAACCACGTTAAGGGTACCCTGCCCACTCGTTCTCAATTTTAGGTTGATATATCAATTCCAGTACATTTTCTATAGTGATTTCTATCCATCGAAGCCAAAAATGCATCGTATCACTATTCGCATGTCCAGCCTTTTTATCCCTTGATCTAGAGACAAAAGGCATAGCGTAGATATCCGAAATGGACGGTAACGGTCCCTAATTTTTCAGAACAGTTAAGAAAAGTTTATAATATATCTGTTTTAAAATATTGTGTTGTTTGGGACTTTTGCGAATTTTGAAGCATGTAATTTATTCATAAATACAAACCTTAAAAAAGACGTAAATTCATGACGCGGCGATGTCACGTATATATCATGCTATAAACATCAAAATCTTGTTAAGTGTTTAACGAAATTTAATCAAAATTTTAATTCGAATTTGAATTTTGATAAGGACAATTTTGATGTATCATTTTATACAATACAGCGCAAGTGAGAAGCGCGGTGCATAGTGTGACATTACTTTTGGATCAACCCTTGTATTTATTTCATAAGAATGCGCAATTAATGGAGAAGAGTGTAACAATATTTAAGGACATTTACTAGATAACTGTGTATGTCACCTGGTTATCGGAATTTTTGTTCTACAATAGATCATGAAATCCCTTGTTTCTTTAGAATGTTCAACTGGATTTTATGGAGAGCAGTGCAAAAGTTATTGCGGACATTGCGTGAATCAGACAACCTGTCATCATTTTACTGGGGCCTGTGTAAATGGGTGTGAACCTGGGTATAGGTCTTCGAATTGTACCGAAGGTAATTTGTTAAAATACAAATATAGTATATAGTAGAAATTATTTAATGTGAGATTATAAAACATGTTATGGATGATTAAGGATAGATAAATATTATTTGAACAATTATGGCGCCACAATGATTTTTGTGCAAAATATTTAAAAAAATAAACGTATTGGCGAAACTTTTAAGTAGCAATTGCGATGTTAAAACCGATGTCAAAAGTTGTCATTTTCATACTATTATTTCAATTTATAATTTTTAACTAGAAATTTGGAAAAAAATGATCAAAACGCAAAATTAAATAAATAGTCATCTCATTAGAGATTACGTATTAATATTCAGTACAAAAATAAAAAACATTTAAACCACGTGCCGTCAAAAAAGATTATGTTACTGAAAGAGTCTTTTAATTGTTTAATGAAAAATATATAATATTTTTTAAGTTAATAAACGTCAACAATCATGATATAATATTTGTGATTCGTATTTTTTAAGTATTGCCAAAAATAAGAACATTTATGTCAGTTAAGCAACATATGTGAACAAAGGATTGATTATTACCGTATTTAACAGTATGTGACGTTGGAATGTATGGAGACAATTGTAGCAGGCCCTGTGGACACTGCTTAGAATCAGAACAATGTCATCACATCAACGGAACCTGTATCAATGGTTGTGACAGTGGTTACCAAGGTTCACACTGCACGGAAGGTGAACATTCAAAAATATATATTCATATAAAGCTTTGCTTTTAAAAAAAGTGTTAAGGTAACTCCAGTGTTTTAGAAATCCGTGTCAAACCAAACATTTTTTAATTTTGATAATTAAAACAACTTATAAACTTACTATAGAGACCAAAATATTTATAACTTTGCACGTTTGTTTTCCTACAGTGAGCTTCAGCTCATAAGGTCCAAAAATTTAACAGCTAAAATTTAACACCATGATGCATGATCTCATAATTTATTAAATTATGCACCAAAATACATCATGTTAAGTTATAATTTAAGCAAATCAATTGATTATCATTAAATCATAAAAATTTTATTGATTTTCTTCAGAAAATATAAAAAATATTACATTTTTTCTTGCCACGACCTTCCCCAAAAAATCACAAAATTGCATATTTTTGAAAAATTCTAAAAATTATTCAGTTTACATACATTTTTTAAAGAATATTTATTAAGAGTTACATATTGTGTTAACAAAAAAACATAGTTAATCAAAATTGACCATCTAGTTTTTGCTTAATAGTCTCTTGAACATGTGTACCCCCATTTTGAAAATGTAAATTTTACAAGTTTTTTTTTTTTGCAAACTTTGGAAAAAAATGAAATGTACCAAAAAGACACAATCTAACAGTCACTTAAATTGATATACTCAATGAAACAGTGTTATACATGTAAAATAAATGTTGAGACTGCCAAAAAACTCACATATTTGAGTGCAGTAGTACCCCCTTCCCCTTTCTGTCAAATACTTT